>CM046447.1:88112497-88134997 GCA_025506515.1 Flaveria trinervia
TGCCACAATTGCCCAAAGAGAGTCATGACGCTGTGGCCTTAGAGATAATGGATGATACTACTCTGGGCAGGATGAGAGTTTACAGGGCAAAGCAGATTAAGCCCCAAGTGAAGAGAATGATTGGCCACTAGCAGATGAAAGCTATGTGGCACCGGGAGACGCCAATGGCGTCACGAGGACAGTGACTCCGACGTGGAGCCAATTGTCCTCCCTACTGATGATTCTGAGGAGGATGACAGTGAGGATGAGGCATTCCATCCCGAGACCCTGTGTCTGACTCTGTTCCCTCGGTGTCTGTCTCACCTGCTGAGGTAACTGAGTCAGCAGGATTCCATCAAGATTTTGTGCTTACCGAGGAAGATGAAGATGAATCTGATGAGGAGCCATTGACCCGGACTGTGGGAAGGAAAGTGGTTCCCACAGAACACGGTTGAGGGTTGTCGGTGAACACCGAGAGGCTCCGGAGATACAGAGACTGATCCATCATATGCTCCGGGGTCCTCAGGCGGGATTGAAGGGGGAGCATCCACCTCGAGGGAACGAGAGAAAACGGATGGCTCAACCCCATGGCCAGAAAAAGAAAAAGCGTAAGGTAACCTTCATCACCACCACATCCCCCATACCTTCCACCACTACCACCTCTGCAGACACACCTTCCACCACCATACCTCTCCCCACAGCAACCACAACCACCACCATACCGATCACCACAAGCCGACCCCTGCCACCACTACATCATTCACCCCACACTCACCACCACCATCATCCAGACCTTACCCGATATTCACCACCTCCACCACCACCACTAGCCACCAACCGAGCCCTCAGCCTACCCCTCACACACCTCTAGATCTCCTCTACCTCCAATCGGGTAGAGGAACAGCTGTCAGCCTTAAATAGAATGGTGTTACGACTGCTGGCGGCTGATGAGAAAAGACCTCTCAGATCCGCCAGCTCACCGACCTGACTGCTGCACAATCGAAAAATTGCAGAGCAGGATCGAGCTATTGAGGAGCAGGCCCAGAAATTGGCTGCTCAGAACACTCAGTTGGACCAACTCCGAGCACAAAGCGTCACAGCAGGTAAGCAGATAGAGGAGTTGGAAAAGGCGAAGAGGTCCATTTTGCTAAAATTGAAAGGATCAAAGGAGGAACCTCTAAGATAAAGGATGGAGAAAGAGATAGTGAGGATGATGATGATGATGATGACAGTGATTCTGATGAAGAGAAAACAGAAGAGTGGTGTGCAGATGAAGAGACTGAAGAAGGAGAAGCAGCTGAATCTGTCTCAGCTCCCGGTCAAGAGAAGAGAACAAAGAACCGACAGATCAGTCAGCTTCTGCTTCTGCACCTTCACACGAAGACCTAGCATACAGGATAAAAGTAAATAGTGGATGTTTATGTATTTAATTACTTTTGTACTCTGTATTGAAAAACAATGTACTGAATGTTTATATTAATTTAATGCATTTTGTTTGATATATTACTAATGATTTGAATGTGAAATGTGTAAATCAAACAGATCCAAAGTACCACAGAGATGAGTTTGATATTGCTCCCCTTCAACAGGTCGTCTCAACTCACAATGATTCTTGATCTGCAAGGGATTGTCAGAAGGTCAGTGAGTTATACCCCTGAAGAAGGTGAAATAATTCACGACCTATCTAACGAGCAACTGGCAGAGATGTTCAGACTCAATCCTGATGATATTGTCAAGGATGCTCCAACAGTTGATTCAACCAGTGACGACGAACTACACGACTTTGATGAAGTTGAGGTTGAAGATATTGCTGCTGAAGAGTACCCTCAATACGCTGACAACGCGGGTAATGTGGTCCCCAATCTGGGTGAGTCCCTAGTCAGTGATATGTTTGAGGTACTAGACAAGATGGAGCAGGAAGCAGGAAAGACCGAAGGAACAGCCCAAGCCTCAAACGATGATGTATACATTCGAAAGGCTGAGTGGGCTGAATGTTTTAAAGAAGTCAGAGCCCAACGTGATGCACCGAAGAGGGATGCCTACACCAAGTTCTACAGCGTCAAGAACATCTTGCGGTGTCAGGCAGGATTATAGCATGGGCATATTTTGATGATCTTAACGTTTATGCCGTTAAGAGGGAAAAGGGCATAGAGTACTTTAGATTTCCACATGATCTAAAGACTCTACCATGGATTTGAGCTCAACCAGCTGGCCAATTGAAGCTGTTGTATGCTGACCCGAGAAAAATGTCAGGCTGGTTTGAGGCTGCCCTCAAGAAAGAGTACCACACCAGATGGATTAACTTCAGACCTCAACAACCTACAAGGTATATTAGAAGGTCTGAGATGGATGCCATTACTGGAAAACCTAAGATTGTTTTGAAGTGGAGTCCTCCTCGCACTATGTCGAGAATCCCTCTCAGGGAAATGCCACAGGACTTCACTCCACACTTCAAATGGTGGTACTATGATTGGAGAACTGCTGAAGCTGTCATAGTTCTCAAAGGGGATCAAATGGATACTGTCAGGGTATTCGACCCAATGTGGCTAACCAACTTGTCTGCTAATGATGTCTATACATATACAAGTGGCCACTGTTCTATGACACACAGACATTGTACAAGCCCTCCAGTTCCAAAATGTTATACGACTTTGTTTTGCGTTTGATATTCACGCGGGAGTCACACAAGAGGACAAGTACAAAATATGAGAAGGTAATGAAGAAAACAAGACATTAGAGAGATCTAGGTCCAAGGGGAGTTTGTTGATACATGTATGTCCCTAGATCGTGATATGTGATGTAATAGATCTTGTTTGGTATGATTAATGAACTGATATTGATAGTCTGTTAGTTTATAATGTTTAATAGTTCTTTAATGAGTCGTAACTGAATTGATGGGTTTATAATACTTGAATGATTACATATAATATTATATTTACTAAAACGTGCAAACTTAACTTAATGAAGTTCCCATGCGAATGGCTCATGCGAATGAACCATAAGCATGAAGAACTTCACACGATTGACTCAGTCGCACGACTGAACCAGGAGACTGGATCAGTCGTACGACTGTAACATAAGATTGGCTCAGTCGCACGACTGAACACTCAGTTGCACGAATGAACCAACCGCATGGTTCAATCGCAGACTGAACCAAACTAATGGTTCAGTCGCACGATTGAATAGGGCCAACCTATAATACAACTCAATTCGTGAAAAACAAAGAGATTCGATCAAGTACAATTCCAGACGAACCTAGCCGTCCAGAAACCTTCCAAATCGTCTCCAAGTTCATAGAACACATTAGACGATTCTTATCGATTTCTAACGTTAGTTTCAATCCCTGATTGATTCTTCGGTGTTCTCACTGATTGGATCGCCAATCAAATAGGATTCCGCACTATTTGATCGGTATACACGTGATCTCTAGGTATTTCAGTCGAATACCAGGTTCTAACAGAGGGTCATTAGAAGGAGTAGTCATTCTCAGATTCAACCAAATTCAATTAAGTTTTAACTGATTTAGTGCAAAACACAACAAACTCAATATGAACCAAGAGAAAACTCAAAGCAGATAAACGAAAGCAGCAGAAATTCAATGATCTATAACCAATTCTTGCAAATATGCTAATTCAATCAAACTTAGATATCGAATAGCAGTTTCAATGATCAATTGTTAGATCGATCAATGATTAACCTCACTCTGATACCATTTGTTAGGATCAGTGATCTAAGTTTGATTTATTAGAGAGTATTGCAGCGGAATTCGAACACGAATTAAACAATTCACAAGAACACAATTGATATTCAATGTAACAGTAAATGGTTATATAAAAAGAGAATTCTGCAAAAGAGATATTTCATTCATATGCTTTCGTGGTGGCTCAATGTCACACTTTACAATTAGGTCAACATTCCTTATATAGGATATGTGACGTCTGCTGATGTCACTTGATAGTGACATCTAACAGAATTATTCAAACTACTAAAACTATGCAAACTACTGAGAAAGTTCTCAACTACTGTTACATCTCAGAGAATGCGAAGTACAAGAAACATAAAACTACTGAAACTAAACTACGGAAACTATAACTACTGAAAAGTAAATTACAAGTACTGAAAGGAAACCATCACAACTACTAAAGTTGATAACTTCAGCTGTTGTGACAACTACTGATCACTTTGGTCTTCAGTCTTTGTCTTCAGTCTTTGTTCTTTAGACTTTTACTTTCAGACTTTGTCTTCAGCTGATAGCTTCAAACTTTGTCTTCAGTACTTTACTTTTAGACGTTTGTCTTCAGTACTTTACTTTCAGACTTTGTCTTCAGCTGATAGCTTTAGACTTTGTCTTCAGTTCTTTACTTTCAGACTTTGTCTTCAGTAGTAGTCTTCAGTTCTTGTCTTCAGACTTTGTCTTCAGACCTTGTAATTAGCTGATGTCTTCAGCTGTTGTGATCTTCTTCAGCAGTTGTAATGTCTGTGGGACTTAGAGGTTTTTCTGATCAGGCTCATTGGTTCTTTTGGTCCAATAGAGTGTTAGTAAATCAGAGGTTGATGAAGACTCCTTGTGAATTGTTACATCATTTGGCCCCTCTAATTTCCTTTTTAGAGCATTTGGGTGTCCCTGTTACATTCTTAACACAAAGAATCCACTTCAGAAGTTTGAATCAAAGGTGGATGCAGGGTACTTTGTTGGGTATTTATCTACTTGCAAGGCATACAGAGTTTTTAATTGCAGAACAAAGATAGTAGAAGAAACCTTGCATGTAAAGTTTAATGAATCTCCAAAGGACAAATCCCACAAAACCCTGTGGAGTTATTTGATTTGGACATACTGCAATATGTTCCTTATCAGTCTCTAGCTGTTGCAGATTCTATGAATTGTTGGAGCATATATAGTCATATATAGTGTGTCCGTTGATTGTCGAATAGTCTAGGCTTAATGTTATACACCTGATATGTTGTAAACACATGAAACTAGGTCATTCGCAGGAGCATATGCGAATGAGACTAAGTCGTACGACTGAGCCATGTGAATGGACCAGCCGTGCGACTAAGAGATGCGATTGGGACTTTAGTAAGACTGAATCATAATATGGTCCAGACGTACGATTGAACCATACGCATGGTCCAGTCGTACGATTAAACCATACGCATGATTCAATCGCACGAATGGGCCCAGTCGCATCTAATATGGGTCAAGGCCTATATATACTAGTTTCAATGTGTAGAGAGATCAGGGATTGAGAGGAAGTCTGCCCGGAGCCTAGGGCTGCCGGATGAGAGGGGAGATCATGCTCGATCTTCCCCTTGCCAAGAGTCTTGATTCTTATGTTGTAACGAGCTTGTAATAGTTAGGTTTTTATCAATGAAACCAATATTTGATATTTCGTGTTATTGATTTGACTTTTGGTTTTGGTTGTTCATCCTTCCGTCAAGAACATGCTCGGATGTTTATCGATCCCGAAAAGCCGACTTCACAATGGTATCACAGTCGGTTACTGCTGGAATGATCTAACAATCATTCTAGCAACCCGAGCTCTTGATTTCTGGATTGAATTTCAGATCTTGACGTTAAACCCACTTCGTGTTCTTCGTTTTTTGCTCAGATCTTGTTACGTGTGTTGCTTCTATGTTGAAATCGAATTCGAAACCACGTTCCTATCACCCTTTCGAATCTGATGATGTCTACTTTGTTTCGGTTCATGTTCAATTCGTTAGATTAGGGTTTTGGGCAGCCCTGGCGGCTGCAGATCTGAAAATCTACGTGCAGACCCGTTCATGCGACTGGGCCATGCGAATGGACCATTCGTATGACTGGACCATGCGAATGAGCCATTCGTACGACTGGACCAGTCGTATGTTCAGTCGTGCGACTGGACTAGTCGTATGTTCAATCGCACGAATGAGCCATCTGCATTGACTCATCCGCATTTGTTCCAAACCAAAAAAAAGAGTCTGGCACAGCATCTTGCACAGATTTGAAGATGAGCAAAGATATTCACCCAGAGGTTCATTTGTCAAATAAGTTCGATGTGACCCCATTATTCGTGGATTTCCAGAATAGGTGAATGTAATGGAACACGAAAGAGAGAAGAGAAGATGTCAGCAGTTGGTGCTGATTTTGTGGGGTAGTCAGGAGCATCTGACTACTTATGGGCCAATCAAGTTATATTTATCCGCACAGAAAGGATTCTGCTACTAGGGGGAATCCTTGTATATAGAAAGTGAAAACGCAATCAGAAAGTGATGATGTGAACCGGATTCCGATGATGAATCTTCGTGCATGCGGATTTGGTTGATATTGTCAGCCGTGATTGGAACCTTCAATCTTTTGCCCAATACACCGTGTCAAGATGCAAGGAGAGCACAATGTCTATATATGGGATATGCTGAATGTGAGGGGGAATTTCTGCAGGTGGTGATGTTAATCAGGTTAGCCTGTGTGAAGATTGAAGCAATGGAAAACTATTCGTATCATTACTGGAAAAATCAGTCATATGGGGAATCTTGCTGCTATGATGGTGTTCTGCAAAGTAAACGAAAGCTATTGTGCCTAAATTCATTTTCAGGGATGTGGTTGTAACGTGACGGATCAGCAACGTTGGCTAATATGGTTTTCATTTGATTCTATTGGCAACCAGAGCAAAGATTGACTGAAGATTGTATGATGTGTTATCTACTATTCGCAAGCAACGTACAAGGGGGAATTTGTTGGAGCATATATAGTCATATATAGTGTGTCCGTCGCTTGTCGAATAGTCTAGGCTTAATATTACACCTGATATGTTGTAAACACATGAAACTAGGTCATTCGCAGGAGCATATGCGAATGAGACTCAGTCGTACGACTGAGCCATGCTAATGGACCAGCCGTGCGACTGAGAGATGCGATTGGGACTTTCGTAGGATTGAATCATAAGTATGGTCCAGACGCACGATTGAACCATACGCATGGTCCAGTCGTACGATTGAACCATACGCATGGTCCAATCACACGAAGGGCCCACTCGCATCTAATATGGGCGAGGCCTATATATACTAGTTTCAATGTGTAGAGAGATCAGGATTGAGAGGAAGTCTTCCAGGAGCCTAGGGCTACCGGATGAGAGGGGAGATCATGCTCGATCTTCCCCTTGCCAAGAGTCTTGATTCTTATGTTGTTCATCCTTCCGTCAAGAACATGCTCGGATGTTTATCGATCTCGAAAAGCCGACTTTACATGAATACATCATCTCCTGTAACTAGTTATCCATCTGGTGGTACAAATGCAAGGTTTAGTGATCACCTGCTTAAGTCTACTAAACTTGATGTTCTTGTAGCTTCAGCAGTTCCATCCATAACAAATGCTGATGAGATCTCTCAATCCTCTACTTCATTGAATTGTCATCTCATTCTAGGTTTTAAGAGTCTGGATCAACATCTTTTGCTGCTGAATCTCCTACAAACACTTGCATAGATCTTATTGAGTACCAAGAACTGAAGAATCACCCCATGTCTCAGATCATTGGTGACATCAATGCTGATGTCTCAACTAGAAGTCAATTGTCCAATTTTTGCTTTTATGCTCTCTTCATCAGTCAGCAAGAGCCAAAGAACTATCATATTGCATTAAGAGACAATGGATGGGTTGAAGCCATGCAACTTGAGCTTCTTTAGTTTCAAAAGCAGCAAGTGTGGGAACTGGTTCCTCTACCCCAAGGTAAGTGTGCAATAGGCACTAAATGGGTGTTTAGGAATAAAACTGATGAAAAAAGTCAAATTGTCAAGAACAAGGCCAGACTGGTTGTACAGGGGTTTTCACAAGAAGAAGGTATTGATTATGATGAAACTTTTTCCCTTGTAGCCAGACTGGAGGCAATCATATTGTTCTTAGCTTATGCTGCTTTCCATAATCTTAAAGTTTTTCAAATGGATGTCAAAAGTGCATTCTTATATGGTAAAATAAAAGAAGAAGTTTATATGTGTCAACCACCAGGTTTTGAAGATCATAAACATCCAGATTGCGTGTATAAGCTTGACAAGGCTCTTTATGGGTTAAAACAAGCTCCCAGAGCCTAGTATGAAACACTGTCTAACTTTCTTCTTCAAAATAATTTCACTAGAGGCTCCATAAATAAAACTTTGTTCATTAAGAAAGTAGGCATGCATAAGCTCCTTGTTCAAATTTATGTAGATGATATTATTTTTGCATCCTCTGATCCACAGTTGTGTGATGCCTTTACTAAGTTGATGCAA
Source organism: Flaveria trinervia (assembly GCA_025506515.1). NCBI lineage: Eukaryota > Viridiplantae > Streptophyta > Magnoliopsida > Asterales > Asteraceae > Flaveria > Flaveria trinervia. The sequence continues at coordinate 88,120,715 of CM046447.1, forward strand.
AAAAAAGTTTGAAATGAGTACCATGGGAGAATTACAGTTCTTTCTGGGTTTACAAATCAAACAAATGGCTGATGGAACTTTCATTCATCAGTCAAAATATACAAAGGATTTGTTGAAAAAGTTTGATTTACAAAACTGTAAGCCCTGTTCTACTCCCATATGCAACACCACACAACTGAATGCTGATCAGAAAGGTAAAGCAGTTGATGAAACTCTTTACAGATGTATGATTGGTTCCTTGATGTACCTTACAGCTTCTAGACCAGACATTATGTTTGCAACTTGTGTCTGTGCTAAATTTCAGGCTGCACCTAAAGTATCCCATATGATTGCAGTCAAAAGGATCTTTAGATACTTGCAAGAACTCAATTAGTTGCAAATTTCAGGCTGCACCTAAAGTATCCCATATGATCTTTAGGACTTTGGTATTCCACTGGGCACTATTGCAAATTAGTTGCGTTCTCTGATAGTAACTATGCAGGGTGTAAATTAACCAGAAAATCAACCTCTGGTGGATGCCAATTTCTAGGCAATTGTTTAGTTTCTTGGCAGAGTAAGAAACAAACTTCAGTTGCTACATCAACTGCTGAAGCAGAGTACATTGTTGCTGCAAGTTGTACATCTCAGGTACTCTGGCTTCAGAATCAATTACTACATTATGACATTACAGAGACTAAGACTCCTTTACTGATGGACAGTGCTTCAGCTCTTTGTATTGTTAAGAATCATGTCCAGCATTCTAGGACCAAACACATTGAGATCAGACATCATTTTATCAGGGATTGTTATGAAAAAGGTCTGATTGATCCAAATTTGTTCCTGGTGCTGATGAGCTTGCAGATATATATACTAAACCTTTGGACAGTGCAACTTTCCAAAATCTAGTGCTAAGGCTTGGTATGCTGCAGCTAGAATGATTTGACAACTACTGATGATGTCAGTTCACAAGTACTAATGAGCATTAGTATACAGCTGTCAAAAATAAGTACTGATAAGTTATTTCATCTTCAGCAGTTTTCATAACTACTGAAGCCTAAATTACTTAAAAGTACTAAAGTACTTTATTTGTTGAAAAGTACTGATGTAGTTACAACTACTGATGTGGTTACAACTACTGATGTCTATTCTAACAGATAAGTACTAAAGACCAATGAAACATCTGAAAATCAGATAGTCTACTGAGTAAGTGTTAAGGTAAATGAAACAACTAAGATCTGTGAATTGAAGACAACAACTGATGAGAAATTTTACTCTTCAATTGTTTCAAACAACTGATGTTTCATTTCAAAACAACTGAAGCCAAAACCAAGTCTTTAGTAGTTTCAAACTACTGATGACTAACACCAAGTCTTCAGTTGTTTACAACATCTGAAAGTTAAAACCATATCTTCAGTCGTTTTCTAACAACTGATGACTAACACCAAAACTTTCAGTTGTTTTCTTTCAGCCGTTTCATAACCTATAAATACCTAACCCTAACTTCAAACTCTTCATAAGTCGTTTTCAGAACTTTCATCTTCCATTAATGGCGACCATGCAAATCAAACCACGACACAACTGTGTTGCCTACCTCACAAAATCGGCCTTTTGGACTAAGTTTGATGCTGCCATTGATCTAATGGTTGATTCCCCATATCAAACTGCTTTTCTTCTGAATCCAACCATCTATCCCGATACCCTTCGCCAATTCTAGACAAATGTCACTGTCCATACTGGTGAGAATGATGTCGCGATCACTCTCCAGTCGTTTGTAAACCAGAAGAAGGTGGTCATCACTCCTTCTATCATTTGCCAAACCCTAGATCTGAATGATGCCACCTTTGTCACCGAATACCCGAAAAGAACCACTGATCTGTCATTCATCAACCATGGGTATGAGGGCGACCTAAGTGCTACTACCATTCTGAAGAAGCACTTCCATGATGCTGAACGCCTAATCTTTCATATGATCAATGTCTGCCTTGCCCCCAAATCCTCTTCATGGGATCAAATGTCATCCAGGTGGCAGCAGGTATTGTATTCTATCCTTGAACGACAAAGCTTAAATTTTTCTGAAATTATATTTTTGGAATTAAAAGATCTGGCAATGAAACCTACGGCTAACAGATGGATATTATATCCAAGGTTTCTTATGGCCATAATCATCAATCAATTAAAATTTGATGGCCCTGTTGGCCTTGGAGTCCCTCCTGTGGTAGTTTTGCCTGAGGTATACTCCAGGCACAACTCTGACCCACAACTCAAAGAGGCTGCCAAACTGCTAAAACCCAAGCAGAGGGAACCGACAGCCTCATCCTCCAGATCCAAAGTCCCTTCCAAACCACAATCCAAACAAACCAAAAAGGCTACTCAGGGAGTTGAGTCCCCTGATGATGCCCCTACAACACAAAGGTAGGATGAAACTACTGGTAGTAATCCCCCTGTAGTTTCCAAGACTCTACCAGCTGAAACCGCTCATGTATCCTCTCAACAGGATCCTGATGCCACCAAAAATAGGGAAACCACATTACTAGAATCTTCTCACTTGAGAAGATTGCAATTGAAGAGTACCATTCACCCCAGGTGCAATCTTCTTCACATTTATCTCCCACTGGAGCCACCCCTACAAGCCCAACTGTGGTTATTGCACAAGTGCTGACTCAACTACATTCCTCTACCTTCCCCAGAAACCTATTACCACTGGGAAAACCTCAACAGTTGAGGGAGAGGATTATAATGTGGCTGATATCCCACAGCACAGGGATTACAGAGTTCAATCTCCCTGTGTAGAGGAGGAGATTCGAACATCGGGTGAGGCTGCCTCTTCTTCTGTTTCAGCACATGAACAGGATGAAGGTGGTATCATCTCTAAGACCTCACTAGAGGCAACTGCCAATGAAGGACATAATCCTGAGGCAGGAAGTCCCCAATTCCAAGAAATAGGGGCACATGTGAATACTGATCTACACTCAGCACATGGTCATCCTGATTTAATCAGGAGGTCAGATGATTCAGCCAAGACTGATGATGACCTGGGCTTTTTCTTTGATGTTCTAGCCCACAACACCATTCTTGAGACTAAGGTATGCAGACTACAAGAACTACTTGCAAAATTGTCACAAGAATCAAGTCCATCTGTCCAAATTCACCCACAGATGGCAGCTTCTTCTGAAGCTCTCCCAAACACTGAGCCACTCCAAACAACTGTGCCACCAGTCTCTGATTCAGGCACCATTTCTCAGGGACAGAACCCCTCTGAGCAAATGGTTGCTGCCTTTCAATCCTCCTTACCTCTCATCACCTCCATCATCACTAACATTGTGCATCAAGCCATTGATGAGAGGCTTTCCTCAAATTTTCAAACCTTAGTTGATGAAGCTGTTTCTAAGAGACTTTCTAACATTCAAACCCCTGAACCCAATGCAACCAAAAAGGGGGAGTCTAAGTCAGTGATAGCAGAAAAAAGAAAGAAAGTTGAAGAGGAAGAAGAAAAAGAGAAGAAAGAAAAGGAAATGATCACATACAAGAGAAAGAAGTGTGCTAAACAGACTGAAGATGAGAAAAAGTTAGAAGAACTGATCAAAGAAGCTGATGAGCAACATAGCAGATCTATGGATAAGATCATTTATCAACTCTTCAAACAAGGTTTTGACATAGCCAAACTTGACTCTGAAATTAGAAGGCTAGAGATTCAAGAGATTGAGCATAGATGGGCAAGTTGTAATGAGAAAGAAAGGGAAAGGCTGGAAGCTATGATAAGATTCATATCAAAGCATTTGGGAAGATCAATCATTAAAGTGAAGTCATGGTCCAGAGACAGTATTTTGGAGATAACCACCAGAATCTTTTCTTCTGAAGTATTCAACAAAGGATTGATCATAGAAGCTCTTGATGAAACTGGTGCTGGGAAAAGGTCTGATATGGCAAAGTTATCCAAAGCCTCACTCACAACCAAGATGCTAGAGCAGGCTGTACAATCTCCCACACCAAAACAACCAAATTCACAACCCTCAAAACCAACTCCTTCACCCAAGAAACCTACTGAAACCACTACCAATGATGCACCCAAGAGGAAGAGAAGGGTGTTGAGGAGGAAGAAGAAGAAGATGATGATGAGGATGATAGTCTGCTAGTCTCTGTTGTTCTTAAAACAAAGATGTCTGAGCCCAGGAGTCAACCAACAACAATCACACCTGACATCCAAAGGCAAATGGTAAAAGTCAAACTTGAAGAAGAAGAACAGCATAAACAACATGATGAGCAGATGTTAAGGATGGTTGATAAAGAGTTTCCTAAGTCTTCATCCATACAAGCTATGAAGAAACACGCTCAGAGGTTGTATGCTCTCAGATTCACATTTCAATATCAGAAAGAGAGAGTGAGAATTTGGCCTGACCCCAAAGTAAGTGACAGAATTCATAAAAAGAATATTCCAAGTCGATACAATGGCCAAGTAAAGAAGACTGTAGATGCTATGATAATGCTGGCCATTGTAGTGTCACCCTAGGAAATCCTTGAAGACTTAAGAGAGCTTACAAGTCTAAGATGACTCCACAAACTTTACTAGATAACAAAATGGTGAAGAAGGGGTTGATCTACAAGAAGCTTGAAGAAATAAGAAGAAATGAGCTCCAGTTGTTACTTGAAGGTACTCATCCTGATGAGTTTGCATACAGAGAAATAACTACTGTGGAGCTAAAGAATGGAAAGAATGTTAAATACTTATTAGAGTACTATGGGCCTGAGTTCTTCTTTGAAAATGAAGCTGAAGAACTCACAATGGAAGAACAAGTTGTATTCCTTGAGGCCTATGTTAGAGACTCTTACAGACTCATCATTGGGAAGTAGGTCTCATGGATGGGGTAACAGCTCTGTGTCCAATAGTTCCCATTCATCCTTTGCCAATCAAACTTCTCAACCTCTTCCCTGGCCTGAGCTTAATTTGGTGATTTCTGAGCTGATCCAGAAAATGTTTCTGCCAATAAGTGGGACTTCAATAATCTTAAAGGTTTTGGCTGCATTGGTTCAGGGGGAGTTTGTTGGACCAAAAGAACCAATGAGCCAGATCAGAAAAACCTTTAAGTCCGACAGACATCATAACAACTGAAGTGGTCTACAATAGCTGAAGACAAAGTCTGAAGACAACACCTGAAGACAAAGTCTGAAGACAACTGCTGAAGACAAAGTTTGAAGACAAAGTCTGAAGACAACAACTGAAGACAAAGTCTGAAGACAAAGTCTGAAGACAACAGCTGAAGACAACAGCTGAAGACAAAGTCTGAAGACAACTGCTGAAGACAAAGTCTAAAGACCAAGTTCTCAGAAGTTGTCACAACAGCTGAAGTAGTTCTTTTCAGTAGTTGTGATGGTTTACTTTTCAGTAGTTTGAAATCAGTAGTTTTATTTTATGTAAAACATCTGAAGTTCTTACACTTTAGATGTTATAACTTCAGTAGTTGTAATTTTAGCTTGTACTTAGCTTTTTATGAAGGTGTCCTCAGTTGTTGTGAACATCTTCAGTAGTTTAGTCTACTTTCAGTTGTTTGTATAAATCAGTTAGATGTCACTATCAAGTGATGTCAGCTGATGTCACATTCCTTTATAAAAGGAATGTTGACCTAATTTCTTTAGAGCCGAAGCTTGTGCGTGAATGAAAATATTCTCTTTGCAGAAAACTCTCTCTCGATAACCGTCACTGTTTGATTGAATATTCATATTATTCTTGCTTAAATTTCGTCTAATTCTTGTTCTATTTCACTGCAAATCTTAATCTAATTGATCAAACTAGATCCCAATCCTTTCAAGGACACAGGTTGCTCTTGTTGAGCACACCTGCGTTAATATCCCCAGCGTACTTCATCCTTAAGAAGCACCAGCTCACCGTCAGCGGGTGAAGTCTGGTGGGGTGGTCTGCATCATCACCCAACCCAAGTACTCTCCTGTTGTATGGCTCATGAGAGTGGTCAACCGATGCTCCCTCCAGAAGGCCTGCTGAATAGACCTGTAGGGAGTGCATGTTGTAGATATCGCCTTGTGGATCCTGGATCGCTTGAGGAAAGCGATGATCCCCGCAAACTCGGCACCACTCCGAGTCATAGAATCTAAATGAGCACATATGTTATGCTTGGGGTTGATGGACCATCTGTCCGCCATCAATCTGTAACACAAGACACGTAAACATTAGATAACCACACAACACAAATCAGTTCCAATTAACTTGGTTGAATTCGTTCTAATTCATTCATGCAATTGAACTATGCGACTGTGTTTAGTCGGTTGACTTGGCATGCGACTGGATTCAGTCGGGTGACTGAGCAGGTGACAGGATTCAGTCGGGTGACTCAGCAGGCGACTGAGTTCAATCGGTTGTCTGAGTCTACGATTGGTTCAGTCGGCCGATTAAGCTCATCCGTATGATCCATTCGGCCGATTGAGCCATTCTACCAGCTCAATCGTGTGATTGGAGTTCATCCTGGTGTCCAGTCGCATGACCCACTATTCGGTCGACTGAGATTCGAAAATGAACCAATTCTTGAAATTAGACGTCGAGTAATGGTTCTTTAGACTCGCATCCATTATACTAATAACCTAATATCCTTTATTTCAACATTTTACTTGGTTTAGTTAGGTTAGTAGTTCATTCAAAGTCTCGGGTCTTGTTAGGTTCAAATTCTTGATTTTGGAGTCTAAAATATGGAGTTTTTGGCATGTTCACACCGCATTTTACCTATATAATCATCAACAAACATCAGAATATGAGAATAAGCAAGGTATTTGGGTTAGAGGAATTTAGGCAGAGTAACGGTAGGCTATGCGATTTTAGGGCGATGGGGGTGATGAGTTGAATGTGATCGACTCTGGCCCTATTTACACAAAATCTGATTTTAATCGGCCGACTGGACCCATTCGCTCGGCTCATTCGGGCGAATGGACCTCAGTCGTGCAATTGGCTCAGTCAATCACATTCAGTCAGCCGACTGGATTCAGTCGGGCAACTGACTCATTCGCACAGTTGCATTCGGTCGAATGGCTCATTCTGATAAGCCATTCGGGTGAATGGTTCATACTCATGTGCCATTCGGTTGTTTAGTGCATGAGTATGGTCCATTCGTACGGTTGGTCCATACTCATGGTCCAGTCGTGCGATTGGATCATGCTCATGATTTTGACTTTATGACCATTTCTCACTTAACCCCTTTTTTAACTTTTGATTAAACTTTATGAGCATTTGATCATCTCAGACATCATCATTTTAACTTGAAAAACCTTATGACCACCTCAGATGTGATCCTTTTAACCAATTTGTCACCTCAGATGTGACTGATTTTACATTTGAAAACACGTGTGGTCACCTCAGACGTAACCCTTTTAGATGATTAACTCCCCTAATGAATTCCATGGCGTAGTCCGATATCAAACAAACTGAACAGACTAAATTTAAACAAAATAAAATACTTAAACAAAAATACGAAACTAAAACTTGTTTTTGATGTTTTGTGTGAGGTGTAAATCCTAAGATATTAATCTAATGGATTCGGTTCCGGAATAGGCAGCTTTAATTTATTTTGACCATAAATGGACCAATTCAATTTAGAATCATACAGAAAAGTCAAATCATTTGGGACATGTTATCAACACCTTTTGATGCTCAATTCTTGTTTTTCATCTAGAGTCGTTAGCAAGTTTAGGAAATTATACTAGTACTATTAGATCCCCAGATTGATTTGGACTTTCAAGAATTGTGGCCACGATGATTGTCAGTATACTGGTCCTCTTAAATCCATACACAGACTTTTGACATAGATTGGTGATAGTTTAAGGTTTGATTATTTCAACAAGCATTTGTGGATCCCACACTTATATAATAATCAACATTCCTCAGGAGATTTTTGAGTGGTCTCAGGGTAGTTTTCAAGAAGAAACTATTCTTAGAACTTTCAGAGAGAAGCCAATCCTCAGGTCAGTGTCACCGCACAGTAGAGAGGCAGCAAACAATAGTGAAGTCTAGAATATATAGGTTATGCTTATCCTTAGGTCAGTGCCACCGCACAGCAGAGAGGCACATAACCAATCTTCTTTTTTTAGCAATTTTAATCTTTTTACATAGTCTCACCAACAACATAGGTTATTAGTTTGATTGCTTTTGCTCATATTTTGGTCTTACGCTCACATTTGTGGCGTTTATTCTGCGCATCACCCCTTATTGGAATTTTGTTGATTGTGTTAATCAAGGATAAGATGTTAACCCACAGCTTATTGAACAACTTAGTTTGTTCTTGAGATCACCAACAAGGTCTAATCATCTATTCTGTTGACTCTACCGACATATCATATGTGGTCTAACAACCTCTAGGTCTACTTTCTTTGTGTTACCTTAGTAGTAGCTAGTTTTACTATCATTTTTCCTTTTTATATTGATCAGACTACACAGACTTATATTTTGAACTGCGCATCTTGTTTTATTTAAAGTTTTATAGTCCCAAGTGATTTGTACCTGTGTACTATCATTTTCCAATATGTTGTTGTAGTAACTCGTAGCACTTCTTTCCATGGCGTTTAACTACCAGGATCCGATTTAGCGTATAACACGCATTTGCAACTGCTTCATTCTAGAATAGGATAGGCAGTTTTGAGTCTGCTAGCATCGTCCGTGCTGTCTCTATCAAGCTGCGATTCTTACTTTCAGCGACACCGTTCATCTGAGGAGTGTAGGCAGAAGTGAACCGATGCACAATTCCCTTTTCCTTGTAGTAATCCTCCATCCATTAATTCTTGAACTCGATTCCGTTGTCTGAGCACACTTGACGTACCTTCAACTTGTATAGGGACTCTAGAGTAGTTACTAACTCCTTGAATGACTCAAATGTTTCTGATTTGGATTTCAGAAACATCACCCAAGTGAATCTTGAGTAGTCATCAGTAACTACATAGCTGTACAAGTCGCCTGTGATGCTTCTTATACTAATTGGACCAAACAGGTCCATGTGAAGAAGTTCAAGAGGAAGTTTGATAGAGTGAACTTTCTTCTTCTTACGAGACTTCTTCGTCTGTTTGCCCTTCTTGCATGCAACACAGAAATCCAGAAGTTGGAAGTTTTTGACATTAACTCCTCTCACTAGATCATTCTGGATTAATGTGTCTCATTCTCCTATGCCAGGAGATGGATTCCTTCTCAGTAGCTTTTGAAAAGAAGCACTAAACTTCATGATTTGTTCAGGAGGCGTTTGAGAGATCCAAGACATAAAGGTCCTTATATCTTGAGGCAGACATTAATACTTAATCCTCTGGGATGACATAGTCCTTTTTCAGGATATAGCACTTCTTGTTGTCAAATACTACCTTAAAGTCTTTATCACAAATTTGAGAAACAGAAAGCAAGTTATTTTGAAGTTGTTGAATGTAGTTTACCTTGTCAAACTTCACTTTCTGATTACCTACTTCCCCTTGAGCTGTGATGTACCCACCTTTGTTTTCTACAAACGAAACATGACCTCCTTTTATCTGTTTGACATTTGATAAGAGATCCCTATTCCCTGTCATGTGTCTGGATGCTCCATCGTCTATAATCCACATGTTGGTTTCAGCACTATATCAAACACCCTGCACATTCAAATTGAAAACATTAGTTCAGGTTAGGGAGCCAAGCCTTTACTGGCTTGGGTTTCCCAGAGGCATCACACATCATAAATGTAACCCATTGACCATTCGAGGATGAGGGAAGCTTGTTCTCATTATCAGACAATGAGGTTGATTTCTCCTTCCATAAGCCAACTTTGTGTAAGGAATGTTTGTGATAAACCGATGACTGGCTAATGTGTTGAACTTTAGGTTCACCATCTCTTTTAGGTGGTATCACTGAGTTGCTCTTAAAAGAGCTAGGTTTTTGTTCAAGAAGTTCAACTTTCCTCCTCGGTGTCTGATAGTAAGGACAATAAGACGCAATGTGTCCATACTCTCCACAACTATAGCAAGCTCTGCTTTCGACTTTCCGATTTAACTGTTTTTGTGGAGATGTATGTGACACCCGGGTGACCTTACTTTGTTTTGGTTTTGACTCTTCTTGTTTAGATGTTTTGTCTGGTTTAACAAAGTTAATTGCTTTAACATTTTTAGCATCTTTTTCTTTTCTATTTTCAGGACTTTGACATGATGCACGTGAACGGTTAACATTATTGGTTTTGTTAGGTTCAGATTTGACAGTTGTTGAACTAGACTTTATACTAACCTTTTCAAACTCTTTGTCCAAATTAATGCAAGGCATTTTACCTTTTGCCTTTGAAGTTGCCTCCTTTTGTTTAGTGCCAGATTCATTTATTAATTGGACACCACATGATCCTTGATTGGATTTTTATTAATTGGTTTACTTTTAGTGTTCATCAAGGTCTCATGTGGTGGTGGAACCACTTTATAACCCAAACCCTCCCCGTTATTACACTCTCTCACTAAGTGTTGGACTATGTGTGAAGAACTAGTCCAACTATGTAGTTTTTGTTTTAGGGAATTAACTTCTACTTCTAAAACTGCCTTTTGTTTCTTAGTGTCCTCTAGGGAGTTTTGATAGTACCTATATAATTAGCATGGTTAAAGGCTACTACTTCTGTTTCCCTAAGCTGTTTGTTCAAATGGTCTATCTTTTCTTTGTAACTATGCTCATTTTGTTTTAAAACTCTGTTAGCTTCAGTGCACAGTTCCAAGTCCTTTACTAAGTTATCATTATGATCTAATAACCGAGCAAATTTTAAATTAATGCTTTCCCTAAATTTATTACAATCAGAACAAGCATGATTATTAAAAAGTTGGTCAGTAGTACTTACCTGAGCGGGTTCTGACGAATCAGCCATCAATGCAAAATCTGATGTTTCTGGAGCTGGTGATTCTGACGTTGTCGCAGTTTTCCCTTCTTCAGGTAGGTAGTTGACCACTGGTGCAGTTTCCTCTGAGTTTGACATCACGAGTTTGACTGCAATATCTCCTTCACTGGCAGAGTCATCATCTATATCCTCCACACTAACGATATTAGATTCTCCCGGTGAGACAAACCAAAAGCTCCAATCCTGTCTTTCATCATCATGAGCAGTCAAGGCTTTGGGATCCTTGCTTGATGAAGTAGGACTACTAGTGGGTTTCTCCTGACGATTAAAGGAGGAGAAAGGATTCCCATTGCCAGTCTTCTTTGGCTTCACGCACTCCCTTTTGAAGTGCCTTTTCTCTCCGCAGTTGAATCAGGTTGCCTTGGATTTATCAAAGCCGAAGGTAGTGTCCTTAGTTGCAATCAAATTTTGTCCAGTCTTTTTGACAAACTTCTTAGCTCTCCGGACAGCACTTGCTAAGGCCCACATTATGTCTATCCACTCCAGCTCTGTCTCATCCACCTGCTCATAATCCTCATCTGCCACATGGCAGTTTCCAATTTTACCAGCAATTATTCCATCATAGGAGTGGACTACCGCAGCTAAGAGATCCATGTGCTCTTTAGCTACCTCAACTGTCCCATTGCTAAAGTTTTTGGTCTTCAGCTTTGCTGCATTTGCTTCAGGTGCAATGTATTGGGTACCAGACGACCCTAATGTTTCTGACCCTGAAGTAGAGGCTGGTGAAGGACCAGACGAGCTTGATACAAAAGTTGTCTGAAGAGGTGCTCCAGATGTTTTGGCTTGAGGAGTCATGTTGTACAGCGCTGGATTCTGATAATAAGAAGACTTTTAAGCTCTGTACTTCATCCTTAGTTCTTCTTCTCTCAGTTTCAGAATGAAGTCATTGATATCTAACTTCGTTAGCATACCATTCTGTCTGAGATTGGAGACAAATGAAACCCATTTCTCCGGCAACCCATCTGCAAAGTTGGACACTGTCCTCCATTGACATCGATACTCCATGAGTGTACATCTCACTCATCAAGTGGTAGAACCTATCGATAACATCATCTAGGCTTTCTTTTCCCATCGAGGAGAGGTTGTCAAACTCCTTCTTTAAAGTCTTAGCCTTTATGGCCTTCAATGATGCGTTTCTGTCATATCTTTTCTCCAATGCATCCCATAGTTTCTTTGCTTGTGTATATTCCGAGAATTGATGGAAAATATCCTTCGGAATTGACTGTGTGAGCAAAGCATAGACCTTCTTTTATGTATTGTATTTCACCTTTTGTCCGACAGTCATGCCACCAAGTGTGAGTTTGACACCATCAGCTCCTACAGGCATGATGTATCCCGTCTCTATAGACTCCCACAGATTTGGATCTACTCCAAGTAGATCTCGAAACGTTGCTTCCATTATGGGTATTCGTCTAACGTGATTAGCTTTGGGGGATTGTTGTGATTCCCTACTTCATTCTCCAGTAGAAGTAAGTTTTGTATACGTAAGTCTCTCCCTACTATGAATGCTGAGTATTGGTCTTCCATTGCGATTAACATTAACTTTAAACCAAACTTTTGTATTAGTGCGAATGAAGGTGTGCAATTAGGCTATTCGGGCGATTGAACTATGCGGATGGTTCAATCGTGCGACTGAAACAATGCGGATGACTCAGTCGGCCGAATGAACTAATGCGGCTGAACAATGCGAATAGGCTTCTCAGTCGTACGAATGGAAGTACGAATGAGTCCAATCGTGCGTATAAGGGATGCTATGAACTTAGTCGGGCGATTGAGTCAATCGTGCGACTGGGCCTGCTGGATTTCGAAAATTCATAGGTTTAAGGTGTTTGAATGCAAAAACACGAATTTTTTCTAACCCTAATTGTCGTATGCCGGAAAAAACTTAACTTTACGATCAGGAGACGTCTAAAACCCAATTTAACACAAAAAATTGTGTTTTTTAGAGTAAAACACAATTTTTATATCTAAACGATTGAATCACACATAACTCTAGAGCCAAAGCTCTGATACCACTTGTTAGGATCGTGTACTGGACGAATACTAACATATTTACGAGTGTACCGAATCAAATAGTGCAGAATCCAATTTGATTGACGATCCAATCAGTGAGAACATACGTAGAATCAATTAAAGATTAAATCTAAACGTTAAGAACGATTAGCAATTGATCTACTGCGATCTTTAAAGTTGGAACAGGTTGCTAGAGGTCTCTAGACGGCTAGGGTACGTCTAGGTATCGAAATATGCAAAGTTTCTGGTTTTTCCACGATTTAAATAGTATTTATAGGTTAAGGTTTCTCAATCGTGCGACTGGACCATTTGCATGGTTCAGTCGTGCGATTGAGTCATGCGTTTGATCCATTCGCATGGCTGAATGTTCAATCATGCGTCTAAGTCAATCTCATGTTTCAATCATGCGACTGATCCAGTCTCGTAGTTCATTCGTATGACTGGTTCATTAGCATGAAGTTGTTCATGCGTATGGTCCATTAGCATGGGCCAATCGCATGAGAACTTCATATGATTAAGTTTGAATATGTTTCATAGTCATTAATTAGATTTAGACATTATTCAAACAATCATAACCTATATAGTAAAGTCAATAAGCGTTATTACATACCAACCAATGAAATATTCAACATTATATAAGCACAACCACATATTGTATTTCATTAGGTACCCGTACAATTACATATGTGTAAGACAATACAAACATATTACATTAAGTTCAGAAACTAAGGACACATGTATCTATAGAATTTATTTGAAAAAATATGATCATTAAAATATTAAGACTGTAAAATGTTAAAGCCGATGAGTGAAACCACAAACAAATTTTATATGTTGTTATCATTTCTTTTATTAAATTTTGTCATATAAAAAATTATTGTATCATATGATTTAAGTATCAATAATAAATTTAATATATACAAATTAGAATGCAAGACACAAACTTATTTTAATGGCTTTATACAAATTAGAAATGCTAGTTTTATTAAAATTTATTGTATCATATATCATACGATTCTCATAATGATTATAGAAAGCATCTAAATTACTTCGTGTGGCTTTCATTCTAATTTTTTTTAAATAATTTTATTAGTGACATATAAATTATATGATATAACCACTTTTTGTTTGAGGTGTTACTCGTCGGTTTCAATGCCAATCATATTTTCCTAATACATGTTTTTTTATTATGTCACCTGTATATTGTTTTACATATATATTCTTATATGATAACCATGTGACCTAAATTAAAAATGCAAGCTAACAACCATTAGACTAAAGGATTAAAGATGAAACAAACTATATATATTAAGGTTGTTTAGTCTAATTAGTATAATTAGTTATTTGGATAAAGGTTTTTATATGTTATTTACTCTTTTTAATATGATGTTTTAAATTCAATTTGGTGTTTCTTAATATT
>CM046447.1:88139997-88164997 GCA_025506515.1 Flaveria trinervia
CTAAATTTCACATAATCTATTATAATGATTCGTATAAAATTTTGGAATTTATCTCGTAGTGTAAGTATTTTTCAGGATTTTTGAATTACTGATTCTTTCAAAATTTGTATTTTGAGCATAACTTTGAGTTAGGTTATGAAAATTAATATATAGATCCTACAATATGTAAGATTAATTATATAATTTTTCTAGCCCTTCACGAGGTTTAGTTCTTCCGGTTTATTATTTTTACTCAGTTATTCAAACAATTCATAAAAATTATTTTACCTATAGTAACTGTGTCAAAATTTGCAAAATGTAAGTCCTTAATATTTCTAACATATTCACCATTTTATTCCCACAATCATAGTCAGTTAAGTAGTATATCGAATTTACCAAGATTTCATATAATTTCAACCCTTTATTGCAATCTTTTTGTTTAACTTTATGTTTTTATCATATTTTTTAGATTCTCAAACCTTCTCATTGATTTTTGAATGAAGATGAAGTGATTTGTAATTTTAGTGAAAAAAACTTTCAAGTTTTAATCAAAAGGGTTGATAAGTGTTTGTTTAAACACATATAACTTATAATCTTAGTTAGTTAAGAGTTAAAACCTTGATTTTGATCATGGAAGATGGTGAAAGATAGCTGATGGTAGCTTCTTTCCTTGATAAATCGGCTAGAATGATCCTCCTTGGGCTTAATTGTCACATCCCGACCGACGGCGGAATCATCGGAGCGGACGACTGTGAATCGATTGCTCATAACACATGGTAGTAAATGCGTTGAAATAATATTAAATGTCATTTTTATTGAATAATACAAATAAATCAATAAATTACAATCAAATAATAACATAATAATTTGTCTTTAACTTTGACTAAGTCCAAATCCTAAGTGTGCATTTAGAAGTCCACTAATCTTCATTCCTGAAATCATGTGAGAAAGTATCAAGTCAACTAACGAATTAGCCGGTGAGTAAACACAGGTTTGATACATATATAGCTTGATTAAAAGATTGAAAATAATTCAATTCACATGGCAATGTCAAGAATTATAATGCAATAGTGTATCATAAAAGACAAACCAACACAATCAAACCTAATAACTGACTTGACTCGGTCCGTAGACGAAACCTTATAGAATGAATGATTCAAGTTTCAAATCACCACGCGACTAAACAAATGGGGTGGGTTTGTCAAACCAATAGATCTATCATTGTTACCGTGGTTGCATGAACTAATGATTGTATCATCAAGTTTATCTAACTATGAACACATAATTGCAAGTAATAACATAGCATGTATTGAATTGAATTAAATTTAATATGAATAGAATAACAATAAATATCAATGATTGAATATGAGATCACATGATTTCCCCAAAATATAAAACACATAAAAAAGGGCAATGAATACTCACATGGTAATAATATGATTTGAAGATGATAGAATGGTAGACTTGACACCAAAATATCCTCACGTGTCAACCTAAGGTTAGGTGTTTTGTGATTAGAATAATAATGAGTGAAGGACTAGATATGAGTTAGGATTCCAATTGAGATTTGGGGGTTTTAATAAATAGTTTAAAAATAATATAGTAAATTTGGCCAAATAAAATATAATAAATTTATTAAGCAATTAAGATTGAAAGTAATAAGTGAATCACTAGTGAAATTGAATATTACTTAAATATAATTGATTAAGTAATGGTTGAGTATTAAAGAGAGAAAAAGAAATAATTAATTTAATAATTAATTATTTAACTTGATTAAGATACTTAATTAGTTGAATGATTGATTATTAAAGGTTTTGCAAAAGGATTAATTTTAAATAATTTGAATGAATCTATATTTCAAAACAACTTTTAGGAATTTAGAACTTTTAATGGAATTAAACATGTTTGTTTTAGTAACATTTATTTTTGTTGAAAGATAATAAAATTAAAATTTATAACATTTAGAATTTTCCAAAAAAACTAATTAATAGTTTATGTACTAGATTTAGCTAACAAAATAAATTTTATGTTAATTTAATAATACATTAATTTGTCTAGAAATAAGATGTAAGGCCCCATTCCCGAGACGTCTATAGTTGGTCATTCATCGCACATAAAATATATAATTACATATAACTTCCATAAAACATCGTAGCGGAAATGACAAAATAGACATCTCATTTCATTATAAAAGCTTTTGCAAAGTAATACATCGTAATTCGATTACAAAACTCAAGTTATATTACATCACAAAAGCATTATAAACATGGATGTTGATGTGCTCCAAATTATACATAAAAATCCTATCAAAAGCACATCAATTATTCATTAATATCTTCCTTAAAATGATTAAAATGTACTTAAAAGTCTTAAATTGTGTTTTCAGGTGTTTAAAAGGGCAAGATGGACAAAAGAAGCATATTTAGCAAGAAATTGAAGTAATCCAACCTTTGGGGTCCAAGCATAGGGCCGTGCCTCTTTAAGCACGCCCCGATGCTTTGCCAGAAACACACCCCCGTGCTAAATTAACACACCCCCGTGCTTGGACATCTGACTAGGACAAAAGTACTGTTCCATAAAAGTAGACATGGGGCCGTGCCTTTTAGGCACGGGGCTGTGCCTTTTAGGCACGGGGCCGTGCCCCACCTCCAACACGGGGCTGTGGCCCATTTAGCACGGGGTCGTGCCCGACACAACCTGCATGTACGAGCCGACCAACTTTCGTAAGCATTGTACTAGCACGGGGTCGTGCATTTTAGGCACGGGGCCGTGCTTAAACACTCTAGGAACGGGAGGTGCATACAACACTTCAAAGAAGCTCGGGATCATCTAAACGCCATCCATTGTAGATTATCGGTTTGATTGTTCCATTTCACCGATGATTACATATCTATCTTCTTTGTTATATGTTGTTATGTTCAAGCTCATTATGAGCTAAACTCTTTTTATCATTCTAATCGGATGAAACTTATGTAATTTGTGATAAACTAATGGTGTGATAAATATTATGTTAATGTTATTGTGGTCTTGGGAAACTATTGATGGATAGCATCTACATTTGAACGAGAAGTTATAAATTTATGGTTTGTGATTGTGATCGTCATACAAAGTTGAAAAACCATATGATTAACTTTCATTCGCGAAACCGGTCTTCATTATAAATCCATGGCTAATGAACTAGAAATGGTTATTAGAAATCATATCACTTTAACTTTCTCATCATTTGCAGGTTCCCTTTTATTAGTTCGGAAACTGTTTTCTAAAATTAATGGTATGTTAGGAAGGAACCTGATCAACTCTCTTTTTGACATTAAGTTATGTTTTCAGAAATCGTATGTCAAATAGGTCACAAAAGATTTACCTACCTTACTAGGGCTTTGATCTGAGCAATAAAACTTCGCCTGACAGGATCAAGTCACTACGGCAGCAGGACAGAAAAGAAATCACGCCAGCTCATCTTTATAAACATTAACATAATTACATTAATCCATATCTTTAAATCACACCACCAATTCATCACGGTTATATAAGTGGAATCTAATTAGGATGATAACTTTTATTCCCTGGTTTTAAATCCAAACGCTTCAAATCTTAGTTTACTTTCTTTCTATTATTGTTTATTTTTAATTCCTAAAAATCTTTCCAATGCAAATTATCATTTTCTTTAACAAAAACCAAATCTGATAGTCAAACATCAAGTTTCTTGAGTAGGCTAGGTGTGTCCGTGGATTGATACTCGGTTCTTACCAACACTATATTACCACACGACAGGTACACTGCCTTTTGTGTGTGTGGTTTAGTATTAGTAATAACCAATTAAAATTGAATCTATGCAAAAAAATCTATATCAAAATATATATACTATCCACACCCATCAAGTTTTTGGCGCCGTTGCCGGGGACACACGGCAGTTTGAAAGACAAACTAAATTTTTAACTATCTTATATATAACTTGTTAATATATTTTTGTTTAAACTTCATTTTTATTTTTAGGTAGTTTGCCCTAGTTAGTTTAGTTACTTTTGCCTGATTCATTTTATGCCTTAGTTAATTTATGCTTTATTAAGTTAGTGTATGTCCGACTCGTCTAGTTCTGAACTTTTTCCGCCTCTTCCGGAACCCGAACAACTTTTCCGTCAAAGATTGCGCAAAAGATCACAACAAGCTGCACCAGTCATTGAAGAAGACATTTTGGAAGATATACCATCCGAAGAAGACATGGCTAACCAAGACAAGGAAATGAAGATGACACACTATGCCACACCATCAATAGATGGTCATGAGTCTAGTGTTTTCCAACCAGTAATAGCAGCCAACAATTTTGAGATTAAGTCTAGTATTATCCAACTTGTAGAAAACTCTATTCAGTTCCATGGGTTACAAGAGAAAGATCCTAATGCTCACATATCATGATTCCTTCATATTTGTGCTACCTTCAAAATCAATAACTGTTCAGACAACGCCATTCGACTAAGACTTTTTCCATTTTCACTTCGAGGTCGAGCCATCGATTGGCTTGATTCACTTCCGCCTGGTTCCATCACCACATGGGCGGATTTGGCTGAACAATTCCTTTTGAAATACTTTCCACCCGATCGCACTGCCAAACTAAGAAGCAGCATCACAAGTTTTCGCCAGGACAACAATGAATCATTACACGCAGCATGGGAGAGATATAAAAGTCTCCTTCGGAGATGCCCACATCACGGACTTGATCTGTGGCTACAGTGTCAAACCTTTTACAATGCAATCAGCGGAGCCCACAAGCAAGTGGTAAACCAGAGTGCGAGAGGAGATTTCGGAAGTGTCACGCCAACAGAAGCATACCAAGCCTTAGAAAGAGCAGCTAAGAAGAGCTTTGCTTACAATCCCTTAAGAACCAAACCTAGTTCTAAAGGTATCCATCAAGTAGACTCTGAAACCCTAACTGCAGCCCAATTAGAAGCTCTAACCAAAAAATTCGAACAATTTCAAAGCAAGCTAAGGAAAACTCCAACATGATGCAACACATGTGGAAATTCACACAAGACCAACGAATGCCCACAAGGCATTATGATGGTTGAAGATGTTGACTACGTAGGAGGGCCAAACAACTCATACAACAACTCAAATTGGAGAAGCAACTCGAATCACAGAGACGCTGGTAATAACCAACATTCATCTGGATTCAACCGAAGTCCATCTTACCAACAATAGAAACCACCATACCAAGGTCCAAGCAGTAGTAACCAAGACCGTGGAGCATCATCATAGAAGACTTATTGCAGCAGTTGTTGTTAACCACACAAGCCACAGATGAGTACATCCGGAAATCTGATCGAAGAAATTAGGAGAGGTTCCAAAGAAATGAAGCTGACATCAAAAGCAACAAAGCATCATTGCAAACCATAGAGCACCAAGTAGGTCAAATAGCACAGCAGCTATCTGAAAGACCTCAAGGAGCTTTGCCCAGCAACACCGTAACAAATCCTAATGCTCAAGTCAAAGCCATCACCACCAGGAGTGGCAAAACCAATCAAGGTGATGCACCCGCATTACAACCCATCCTTGAAGAGGTAGAAACTGAACTCCGAGTAATGCGAGTGATAAGCAAAAGCAACCTGTTGTTATTGAAGAACCAGCCAAGAAATACGTTCCACCACCACCTTATGTTCCACCACCTCCATATCCAGGACGTTTGAGACAACAAAGAATGGAGGCACAATATGGAAAATTCCTTGGGTTGTTCAAGCAACTCCACATCATTCTGCCCTTGGTGGAGGCCTTAGCACAAATGCCAAACTACGCTAAGTTTCTAAAAAGTGTCTTGTCAAACAAAAAGAAATTGGAAGAGTTATCACAAGTAGTTTTGAATATGGAATGCTCCGCAGTTCTTCAAAACAAACTACCTCAAAAGATGACTGATCCAGGAAGTTTCACCATACCTTGCCTAATAGGAAATCTTTATGTCAGTAACGCGTTAGCTGATTTACGTGCAAGCATTAACCTTATGCCTTATGCGGGTTTTTAAAAATTAAACCCAAGTGAACCTAGGCCTACCCGTATGAGCATCCAGTTAGCTGACCGTTCTGTCAAATATCCGAGGGGCATCATTGAAAATCACTTTGTTAAAATTGACAAATTCATATTCCCGTTGATTTTGTGATCCTTGACATGGATGAAGACAAAAAGGTTTCACTTATCCTAGGTCGACCTTTCTTAGCGACTGCTCGAGCTCTCATTGATGTTTGTACAGGCAAACTCATGCTTAGAGTAGACAAGGAGGAAGTAACTTTTGATATAGGCCAATCCATGAAACACCCTCAGCATCAGGATGACTCACTCTATTACGTTGATGCTTGCGATTCAATCATAAGTTGTCATTTGGAGAAAACTCTTCAAAATTGCAACACTCAAATAATAGAAGTCCAAATCACCGAACCCGTTTGTGAGAACCGAATCATTCAAGAACTTGAAGTTGATGAAACAACACTTCATCAAGAAGCATTTGAGATCATTGAACAAGACCTAGAACCAAAAGCCAAACCTTCTTTAGAAGACCCTCCAGTTTTAGAGCTCAAAGAACTTCCATCTCATCTCGAATACACTTTTCTTGAAAACACAACTCAAATTCCTGTCATAATCTCATCCGCCTTATCAATTGATGAGAAGAACAAGTTGCTCAATGTGCTTAAGGCACACAAACGTGCAATTGCATGGAAAATCATGGATATCAAGGGAATCAATCCATCCTTTTGCACTCATAAAATATTGATGGATGGGAACTTCAAATCCGTCATTCAACCTCAAAGACGTTTAAACCCGAGCATGCAAGAGGTGGTGAAGAAAGAAGTAATCAAACTGCTAGATGTCGGTTTGATTTACCCTATTTCTAATTCACCTTTGGTTAGTCCCGTCCAAGTTGTTCCAAAGAAAGGAGGAATGACTAATGTAACTAACGAGAAGAATGAGCTTATTCCCACTCGTACGGTTACCGATGGAGAGTTTGCATAGACTATCGCAAACTCAATGATGCCACAAGGAAAGATCACTTCCCTCTTCCTTTCATTGACCAAATGCTTAAGCGATTATTTGGAAAAATGTTCTATTGTTTCCTGGATGGTTTCTCAGGTTATTTTCAAATCCTTATTGCTCCTGAAGATCAAGAGAAGACGACATTCACCTGTCCATATGGCACATTTGCTTATCGGTGAATGCCCTTTGGATTGTGTAATGCTCCTGCTACATTTCAAAGATGCATGGTAGCAATTTTTCATGACATGATTGAACACTCAATGGAAGCTTTCATGGATGATTTCTCCATCTTTGGAAACTCATTTGAGCAATGTCTTGAAAATCTGGAAAAGATTCTGGTTAGATGTGAAGATTCTAACCTTGTTTTAAATTGGGAAAAGTGCCACTTCATGGTTACGGAAGGAATAGTGTTAGGACACAAAATCTCTCGAGCAGGGCTTGAAGTCGATCAAGCCAAAGTCAACACTATTTCTAAACTTCCACATCCTACAACCGTGATATCTATATCAGACGTTTCCTGGTCATGCAGGATTTTACCATTGTTTCATCAAAGATATCTCAAAAATCGTTAGACCAATGACTCAACTTCTCGAGAAAGACACTCCATTTGAATTTTCTGATGAATGCATTAGTGCATTCAAATTGCTTAAAGAGAGGCTGGTAACCGCTCCAATCATGGTTTCCCCAGATTGGACGCTATCATTTGAACTCATGTGCGACGCGAGTGATTTCATGGAAGGAGTTGTATTAGGACAAAGGAAAGACTAGCAATTTCACCCAATTCATTATGCGAGCAAAACCCTAAATGACGCACAAGAAAACTACACCACCACCGAAAAAGAACTTCTTGCGGTAGTTTTCGCATTTGACAAATTCCGCTCGTATCTCATCCTTTCGAAAACAATTGTTTACACCGATCATGCAGCCCTTCGTTATTTGTTCAACAAACAAGATGCAAAGCTGAGATTGATTCGTTGGATCCTTCTGCTTCAAGAATTTGACATCGAAATTCGTGATAAGAAGGGAGCAGAAAATCTAGCGGCTGATCATCTCTCGCGTCTTGAGGATTCAAGTCCTTCACAAACTGAGGAAGCCATAATAAACAACAATTTTCCTCACGCATTCCGTATGCACATTCAATCCTCAATCGATGAATATCCTTGGTTTGCCGATTTTGCAAATTACTTAGCAATCGGAATCCTTCTCAAAGGAATGACTTATCAGCAAAAGAAGAAGTTCTTTACTGATATCAAACATCACTATTGGGAAGACCCGTATTTATTCAAAATCAGTGCAGACCAACTCATTCGAAGATGCGTATACGGAAGAGAAGCAGAACAAATTCTAAGGCACTGTAATGAAGGACCCACCGGAGGACACCATGGAGCAACCTTAACAACTAAGAAAGTATTTGACTTTGGATTTTACTGGCCCACGATCTTCAAAGATGCTCACAACATGGTACGCACCTGTGATGCATGTCAAAGAGCAACCAATATCTCAACACGGGATGAGATGCCTCAGAAACCGGTTCAAGTATGCGAGATATTTGATATATGGGGTATTGATTTCATGGGGCCATTCCCGGTGTCATTTGGCAATTGTTACATCTTGGTAGTAGTTGATTACGTTTCAAATGGGATGAAGCTCAAGCCCTGCCTACTAATGATGCCAGAAACATTGTCAAATTCCTTAAAAAAACTATTTTCTCATTTTGGTGCCCCCAAAGCTCTAATTAGTGACCATGGAACTCATTTCTGTAACAATCAGCTCGAACAAGCAATGGTGCGTTATGGAGTTCACCATCGCTTTACAAATGCTTACCATCCACAAGCGAATGGGCAAGCTGAAGTCACTAACCGAGGCATCAAATGAATCCTTGAGAAAACTGTAGGTCAAAATCACAAGGACTGGTCTATCAAGTTAGATGATGCATTATGGGCTTTTCGAACAGCCTATAAGACTCCCATCGCCACAACACCGTTTAAACTAGTTTATGGGAAGTCGTGTCATCTACCTGTGGAACTAGAGCACAAGGCTTTTTGGGCACTCAAAGCAACAAACTGGACCAAGACCTTGTAGGAAAGAATCGATTCCTACAAATTCACAAATTGGAGGAACTGAGAGAACAAGCGTACGAAAACGCTAGGGTTTACAAAGAAAAGACAAGGAAATTCCACGACGCTCGATCAAAGAACACAAAACAATTTCATGTGGGAGAATGTGTCTTATTGTATAACTCTCGTTTACGTTTGTTTCCTGGAAAACTGAAATCACGTTGGTCTGGACCTTATACGATCAAAAACGTGTTTCTGAATGGTGCCATTGAAATTTATAACCACGAAGGTTTAAGTTTCAAAGTAAATGGTCATCGTTTAAAACCGTATAACGATGGACCAACCAAAATTCTCTCGGAGGAATTACACCTCCGCCCCAATGAAAACTAAGTGTGGGGAAGGGTCGTGTCGAAGACCTGAAACTTAAACATGGCACCTGTACATAAAATTTTCTTACTTTTTAACAATTTTTAGCATCCCACAAGCACAAGCACGGGGCCATGCCTCATCAAGCACGCCCCTGTGTCTCTGACAAATTTATTTCCACGATCTCTGTTGACGACTCTGGAACGTTGCAGGTCGAATTTAAGACGAATTCTGACATGCATGGGGTCGTGCCTAGCCAAGCATGCCCACGTGTCCACTTTCCACGACCTGTATAAATACCACACTTGTTCCATTCTTTCATCACACTCACTTCTATTTATAAACATCTGAAAAATGAAAGAATCAAGTCACGAAAGTTCCAACTGGAATCCTACGAAGAAACCACGTTCTGAAACACAAGAACCAACGACTCAAGAATATTTCTTCAAGCTGCATGAACTAATCAAACAACTGACTGAAATGAACCTCACTGCATCCCAACGCTTAGCTGAACTTATCCAAAAAGTTCAACAGATGAGCGAGGAACTCATTTCCATTAACCGGCAGCTTGCGGAATTGAGCAACCGCACTTCTCACTATCCTATCCCGAACCTTCCACAGGAAATATGTGGAGGTTTCTTTTAGAATCATTTCGTGATGTGCTAAGTGCGCTGTTGCGCGTTAAAGAGTCTGGTTTTGCTGTTTCAGATTCTCAGCTTTTAACGTATCATGTAACCTTAGGACCTTAGGAAATGTAATTTTCATTTTGACTTGTGTTAATTAACTCTAGGACTATTTTCGTATCTTTTCTGATGATTTGAAAGTGGTAAAACTTAACCGGGAAAATTACATAACGCGCGAAACTGAAAAACGGAACAACAAAAGACTGAAACCAACCAACAACACATGAACACAGCCCCATGCTCAAGTAGGCACGCCCCCATGTTCGACAAAAAATGACACAAGCTGACATATTTCAGCCTTTCGTCTTGTTCCTCTTCAATTTTGCATGATAAATACCGACCTCAATTGCCTGCAAAGTCGTATCCACTCTCATTTTCATCTTGTTTTCCATTTTTCTTTCATCTTTGCAAGAGTTCATTCAAGAGTGTTTGATCAAAAGGTTAGTATACTAATTCCTTTGATTATGAAAGTCATTTACATGTAGTTAGGTGATTAGGTCTCTAAATAACCGAAATCCTAGCAATTATGTGTAAAGACTTGTTCTTAAACGTTTTATGGAATGATGAATACTTTCAACCTACTTGTTCATGTTTATTCTTGTAAGTAGATTAGTGTTAATTAGTATGTTTCGTTAGTTATCAATTTGTTTAGTTAGTTAATTAGTTTGTTTTCTTTTATTATTTACAAGACTATCTTCATAATTCGTGGTGAAATATTTGTTAATCACATTCAAGAGTTCCCAAGTGGTATTAAACATAAAATATATTTTTCGGTATCTTAAATTATTAACAAATGATTAAAATGTTAAACATAGAATATTTGATTTTTAAAGCAAGAAAATGTTAAACCCATGCCTAATCAACGATTTACAAACATAACCACGCATGCTCGAGTCAAGATTCCATGCCTTACCATGTTTACCGCTTCCCCATGTTTCACAAAACGCACCCCCATGTTCAACAAATTTTCCTTGAATGATAAATTTTTAACTAATTTTTGAATATGAGTTGAATCATTATGATGTTATGTCTTGAAAAACACATGATTTCACTAACATCATGAAACTGCTCAATAAATTTGTTTTGTATAGATTAGCATATTTTTGAAATTTCAGGATCATGAATCATCCGTACTTACGTTTTGAAGCGAGCCGCAAGAGATGGTGTCATGAGAGACTTCAAAGGCTGCTACAAAGGGTCGAAAGACCCCATTTACAAGTAGATAAAGAAACACTAGCGGCAGTCGAACAGCTAGAAAGATACAATACATTATTGAGTGTCCAATGGAAGCGTTTATTCTCACAAAATAGACCTTCCGTTTATGAACTAACTCTTGAATTTATAGCATCTTTCAAATTTAGCATGAAAGACTCTGATCCTTAGGATAATAATGCAGTTTCATTCAGACTTGCTGGGCATTGGCACAAAACATCCATTGCCTTGTTCGGTGTCTATCTCGGGATCTACACGGAACAGGAAATGGAGGAGGAAGCCGTATCTGGAATGTCGGCATACCATACTTTCCCAGAAGAGGAAAGTAAAGACGCGAAAAGTGGTTCAATGAGGAAAGCATTTTAGGAGTGGATTGGAACTAGAGGGTTCAACTCGAGTAAAACAAAAAGCAGTCAGATACGAGACCCGTTGTTGCGATACATTCATCGATTACTTAGTCATTCCATAACAGCTCGTGGTCAAAGCGAGGGAGTTGTTAACTTGAGGGACTTGTTCATTTTATATTGTATGGTTAATCAGTTGCCATGTAATATTGGGTATTTGTGTTGTAATCTTTTTTCTAGGAATGCGATTGCAGGTGCTCCAACACCTATGTTTGGAGGAAGCTGGATTTTGAACTTATATGAAAGCTATGGTTATAACACTGAGGGAACTGAAGGAGTGATGCTGGGACTATTAGGCTTCAGCATTTGCACAAGTATGTACATGGTGACAAGCCTACCAAATGGGCAGCCAAGATTCATGGATAAGAAGGGACAAATCTGGGATCCGGCGGGCCCCGAAGAAATAATATGGATCTCGACATGCCAATATAGCCGGAAGGAGCCGGAGCTGGATCTTCAAGTTCACGCACAAGGGAATTCCCGACCATGTTACACCTTTACGAGTCAATTCAAACAACCAGCGACCATGCAAGGCGATCATTTGAATATGCCCAACAAGTCTTTAACCGAGTCGAAAGTCTGCACTCCCGAGTCAATGACCTCAGCAACGATGTTACGTACATCAGGAACCGAATGTACCATGAGTGGGGGGATTTCCCCCATAAAGCCCTTGAAAACCGTATCATTTTCGGGGACCCGGCACAGTTGTTTTGTGCCAATCTATCTTTTAATTTATGTCGTTTTGTTTTTATTTTGTGTGTTTAGGACTTTAACGCTTTTAATAAATTGGTGACATTTCAGGTGATACCGATGATTCTAAAAACATGAGGCCAACAAACACAATTGAAAATTTCATCATTTTTAGGAGAGTTATTTCATTACCCTTTCTCGATCTTGATTATATTAATCACATTGAGGACAATGTGAATTTTAAGTGTGGGGATGTGAGTAATGCATTTGACTTTGCTAAAAAGGCCAAATTTAAAACTTTTAAGACAAGATCACTTACCAAGTAATTTTTGTGACAAGAAACCAAAAATAAAATTTTTGATAAACCAAATTATAAATATATGTATTCGGGAAATAAAGAAGTAAACTCATGACGTCCAAATAAAATTGAAAATGTTTTTTGTGATATCCTGAAAAGCAATAATCTAATCTAGTAAAATATTTAATCATGTAAAATGAAGCACTTGTACCCAATTCCATCCATATGTGAGTTTATTTTTGAGCTTTAAATAGCTTTTGCAAATTGCAATTCTACTTTCATTATGGATTTAATTGAGAGTGTCATATGATACGTGTAATTAGAACTTGCTTTGGGTATGCATTTCAAGACCTTAATTAGTATTTGTTGCATAAAAATGAGTTCGGCACTAGGAAACCTTAACCATTCGAGCCCAAACCATTATCTTTAATCTTCCTTACCCGAACGTCAACCATAGTGAGCCTCGTTGAGCTTAAACGCTTTTATCTTTCAATCACCCAAGCCACCAAGTCACTTAACCAAAAGCCATCTACAAAACCCATTTTCGTTAAAGACACGTTTTTGGCTTATAAAAAAAATAAAAAATAATTGGTCTTTTACCGGCAGACCTTAAAGAACTGGAATGTATTCTTTTGATTTCAATTTGCGTTGTTGCATTCATCACGGAAAACCGGGACTTCCCCCGGAAATCCACGAACAAATTTTCAATCTCACGTTTGACGCAAGAAAGAAATGGTGAAAAAAGGAACAAGTTCCGCCATTTTGTGGAATTTCAAAAGGTGCAAAAAGATATGAAAGATGCCCGAATTGTGGAAATTGGTCTCATAATGGAAAATGCAAAAAGAATCAAACTGAATCTCAATACGAATACATAGAACTAATCCGATTGGGTGCTATTAGGCTTCAAGCCAAACGATCCTTGAGTAAGGAAAGTTTTGTGTATCTTCATGTAAAAGATGAAGAAATACGGTCTTGACAATCTGACCTTAAACGAGTCCTCAAGCTAGCATACCCTTCTAGCTTGAAGTATTATATAGGGAACCTTCATTGCTTTCCTTGTAGTTTATGTTAGAAAAATAAGCAAAGACCGTCGTCTTTAGAAATTAACCACTTTTTCCAAATATTCCATACCTGAGCCCGAGCCAAATTACAACCCATCAAAGAAATAATGATTTATGCAGGTAAATATCTAAGTAGGTGGAGATTTGGTCCCTTAACAAACATATGATTTCACACGTGTTCATACTAGGCAATTGAGTGTATTAGTCATATTTAATCTTGATTGTGACTCCATATAGTGAGTCGAGTGTGAATGCACCTTATGAGAAGTGTGGATTTTTACATGATTATAATCTTTACTAACCTATTGCTTGCTAGGATATCATTTTAAGTATGCTTAGAATATTATATTTGGATGAAAATAATGTTTACTTGCGTATTTCTCGAAAGACATGTTTATAATTTGTTTTATTTGGTTTTTGGTGGATTTGTCATTTTAAGTATTTTTGCTTGAGGACAAGCAAAGTTCAAGTGTGGGGATGTTTGATGTGCCCCAAATTATACATAAAAATCCTATCAAAAGCACATCAATTATTCCTTAATATCTTCCTTAAAATGATGAAAATGTACTTAAAAGTCTTAAATTGTGTTTTTAGGTGTTTAAAAGGGCAAGATGGACAAAAGAAGCATATTTAGCAAGAAATTGAAGTAATCCGAGCTTTGGAGTCCAAGCATGGGGCTGTGCCTCTTTAAGCATGCCCCCTGCTTTGCCAGAAACACACCCCCGTGCTAAACTAACACACCCCGTGTTTGGACATCTAACAAGGACAAAAGTACTGTTCCCTAAAAGTAGACACGGGGCCATGCCTTTTAGGGGGTCGTGCCCCACCTCCAACACGGGACCGTGCCCCATTTAGCACGGGGCCATGCCCGACACAACCTGCATGTACGAGCTGACCAACTTTCGTAAGCATTGTACTAGCACGGGGCCGTGCTTAAACACTCCGGAAAGCCTATAAATAGAAGCCTAAGTTCACCATTTTCGGCAAGATTTGGTGGGAGAGTTACTCTGCAGAACTCTCTCGGGAATCAAGACTTCAAGATCATTTGGAGGCTCGTGAAGTGCATACAACACTTGGAAGAAGCTCGGGATCGTCTAAACGCCATCCATTGTGGATTATCGGTTTGATTGTTCCATTTCACCGATGATTACATATCTATCTTCTTTGTTATATGTTGTTATGTTCAAGCTCATTATGAGCTAAACTATTTTATCATCCTAATCGGATGAAACTTATGTAATTGTGATGAAATAATGGTGTGAGAAATATTAGGTTAATGTTATGATGGTCTTGGGAAAACTATTGATTGGTAGCATCTACATTTGAACGAAAAGTTATAAATTTATGGTTTGTGATTGTGATCGTCATACAAAGTTGAAAAACCGTATGATTAACTTTCATTCGCGAAACCGGTCTTCATTATAAATCCATGGCTAATGAACTAGAAATGGTTATTAGAAATCATATCACTTTAACTTTCTGATCATTTGCGGGTTCCCTTTAATTAGTTCGGAAACTTCAGTAATTGTTACGGTTTTCTAAAATTAATGGTATGTTAGGAAGGAACCTGATCAACCTCTTTTTGATATTAAGTTATGTTCTCAGAAATCGTATATCAAATAGTTCACAAAAGATTTACCTACATTACTAGGGCTTTGATCTGAGCAGTAAAACTCAGCCTGACAGGATCAAGTCACTACGTTAGCAGGATAGACGAGAAATTGCGCCAGCTCATCTTTATAAACATTAACACAATTACATTAATCCATATCTTTAAATCACACCACCAATTTATCACGGATACATAAGTGATATCTAATAGGATGATAATTTTTATTCCTGGTTTTAAATCCAAATGCTTCAAATCTTAGTTTACTTTCTTTCTATTATTGTTTATTTTTAATTCCTAAAAATCTTTCCAATGAAAATTATCATTTTCTTTAACAAAAACCAAATCTGATAGTCAAACATCAAGTTTGTTGAGTAGGCTAGGTGTGTCCACGGAGTGATACTCGGTTCTTACCAACACTATATTACCACACGACAGGTACACTACCTTTTGTGTGTGTGGTTTAGTATTATAATAACCAATTAAAACTGAATCTGTGCAAAAAATCTACATCAAAATATATATACTATCTGCACCCATCAGATGTCATCCCAAAAGAGCTAAGTAGCTGCCTCGTGCCATCCCCAGCAACTATTACCTGCCAACTGGAAACACATCAAGTCAGCGATGTTGAGTGAGTTATAGTTTTATAAATAAAACATACTTTTCTCTTGTTAGAACCATACTTTACGTTCATGCGATCATGCATCATACATATGCAGATAACATCACTGTTATCTTCATCATTTATACGTTAACTTTCATTCTTTCATACATTCTTGCTTTCATTCGTTCATTTATTACTTCCAATGACATGTACATTACCCCGAACATAGTGCACGAAGCGGGTAACTAGCCCTGAGGTCTTTTATAGACCTCGAACATTATGCACAAAGCTGACTCCAGTACATAGGGCAAGTACATTCACCATTTATCTTTTCTCTTCCGTTCCGGATCAATGCCATATGCTATACCCCGAACATTGTGCACGAAGCGGGTAACTGAGCCTGAGGTCTTTCATAGACCTCGAACATTGTGCACGAAGCTGACTCTAGCACCTAGGGCAAGCGGCAAGGATCCGATTCATATGGTCAATCACAAAGATTGGACCCCAGTGTGCATCCTTCGGGGTAGCTAACCCACACACCGTTGAGCTAACACCTTCATTGGGTGTGCACCTCCATACATTTGCCTGCAAGCCTTCTTACATTCGTTCGTTCATTAATGCATGCATTCATTCATCATGTTCCTATTTCATTATCTTTCGCTTTACGTTACATAATACTTTCGGTTCATTCATTAATATAACACGTAAAGCCACAGAAAGATAAACATACATCATAATAACTAACATCAACATACATAATCATCATCATACAGGGTAACATCATACATACATAACATGCATAATCATGCAACATCATCATCATCAAGCCCAACATGCTCCCTAAGTCCACAATCGTCATCTTACCTACTCTTACGGGAACCTTTACGTCAAAACTTACATCGGCACTTTCCCCGAAATTCAGAGGTTAAACTATACTTCTCCTCGGGTGCAACAGCCCTATTCAGGCGTATGGACACCCTTCAGTCGCATGGCATCCATGCAACTAAGCATCATGCGAATGAACCAATGCGGATGAACACTCATGTGAATGAACACCCAATCGTGCGAATGAACTAATGCGGATGGATCTCATGCCAATGGAACTAATGCGGATGAGCACTCATGTGACTGGACCTTCAATCGCATGACCTCCATGCGACTGGCACTTCAATCGTGCGAATGGACCCTCAATCGTGTGAATGGACCCCAATCGTGTGAATGGACCCCAAACGCACCTCATTCTGCTGTATGGCCCCCAATCGCACTCCAGTCGGTCGCCTAGCCCTAGCTGATGTAGAATGCAGTTCCAGTCGAACGCAAACTGCCCTTTTCGACCTTCAGGCTCATCTAACCCATTCTAAGCCCAAATCGACCATCTTAAACCTTAGGGATGCATACCACAACACCATTCAAGCACACACAAGCTCATAAACAAGGCTCAAACGCATCATACACAGATGTTTTTCAGCTCCAAATCAATCAAAAATATATAAAGGAGGGGTCCTAAAACTCACACAAGTGACCACAACGAGTAGAGCTTCGATTTGACTCGCTTCTCAACCATTTTGGCCACTCGAACCAACCCGAACCAACACTTCTTCCTCTTTTCTTCCTTTCTCTCTTCTCCTCTCTTTTCTTGGCTGAAATGTGACTGTGTGGGGATTGTATGGCTGCTCTCTCCATACACATATCACCAGATTTCCACTTTCCCTCGTTGGCAAGTTTGGTCCCTCGAGTTTGGACTTTATTTCTTTTCTTCTTTCGTCGACTTCAAAAATAAATAAATAACCGGGTGTTACATAAGAATGATAAAAAACAATTTAAAAACTTTTGAGAGTGGACCTGGGTCGAATTCGGGTCACCTTTTTATGATCCGTATGGTTTACCAGTTAGGCACAGGCCCATATTTGGTTTAGTTTCATTAGAAAGAATTAAAAAACACAAGTCAAGCAAATCCCAAATCACATAAACATTAGATATCGAATTCATTCCATTGATCAAGAATTAATAGTCGACAATCAAATCAACATGGGTTTTTCTTTCACACAAGAAATCGATCATCACTTTCATCTCGTCCCTGCGCAACTGTTCCTGTTCCCCCGACCGATGGCGGAATCATCAGGGTGTGACATTAATCTCCAATGGTTGATGTTGTTGGTGTTTTGGTAGTTATGATCATCGAGAGGGTGTAGAAGTATGGTGATGATGGTAGTACCTTGCGGTTTATGGGGTGGAGCTTAGTGAGCAAGAGCTGAGAGTGTTATTGGTGATGGTGTGATGATGGTGGTGGTCGAGTGGTATACGATTGTTGGGAAGTGACCGAGAGTGAAGTTGGTGATGGTATGCGGTTATTTGTGGGTTGGCCAAGAGATGTTGATATAGTGGAGGTGATCATCATTAGTTATAGACTTAGGGTGGTGATGTGGTTAGTATAGCCCTCATTAGTTGGCCTTTACCTTGCTATGTGGCATGCTTAGAAATATCCTTAGTGTCAAGCAAGGGTAGATGGCGGTTTGGTGCTAATGACTCACCTAGTCATTTAACCGAGGTTGTTATGCTTAATCGGGTGTCTTAATCCTAAGATGAATCGGGGTTTAGAGGTTTAGACTATGCTTATGTGATGTTCAAGTGTTTAGGTATTTAAGGTTTAAGGTTTTATGTTATTGGTACCATGTTTCTTTGATACCAACTTTGTATTATAGTGTTTTGGTGGGTTGTATCATAATTTGTTGATGTATGTTAGTGTCATATTGTTAAGGTGCTTTGATCATATAAGTGTTTGATATCAAGAAGTTGTGTATTGGATGCATGCACACGAAAGATTCATGCATGCATACGTATCACATATATATAAATATACCAAATAATGGGTAACACGTATGAGAATATAACTCGTTTAATCTAATTTTAGGGTTGTCACATTCATTATGTTTATTAATTTGATTCTTCTATTTCTTAATCCGTAATTGTTTACATTCCGCATTCACAATACGATATCGGGCATCGTGAAATTTCTTCCAGAATTTAGATCTAAACCGCGTGTCACGATCAGACACAATAGACACCGGCACACCATGACGAGTTACAATTTCCTTGATCAATAGATCAATCAACCTCTCAGATGAATATGTCTCGCTGATCGGTAGGAAGTGAGCACTCTTCATCAGGCGGTCAACAATCACCCATAAGGCATCGTACCCTTTCGGAGTACGCGGCAGCTTCGTAATGAAATCCATGGTGATGTGCTCCCACTTCCATTCCAGTATATCCAAAGGTTGGATTTTCTCATACGGATTTTGATGCTCGGCCTTCACCTGTAAGCAAGTAAGGCACCTTCTCACATACTCCACCAGATCGCGCTTCATACCCGGCCACCAATAGTCTTTCTTCATATCTTGGTACATTTTTGTGGCACCAGGGTGAATAGAGTATCGAGTCTTGTGAGCTTCATCCATAATCTTCACCCGTAGATCCCCAAAATGAGGAATCCACACCTGGTCAAATCGGGTTTTAACACCAAGTGTGTTTTCACCCAATTCCCCAACCAGACCTCTCATCCTCTCAGAGTTAAGATGATCTTCTTTCAGTGCTTCATCTTGAAACTCTTTGACTTGCTTCACAGATCAGAGGTCATGATCAGCTGATATGCTTTCACCCGAATTGGTTCGGGCCTCACCTTTCAGCTAAGGGCATCAGCTACCACGTTGGCTTTGCCCGGATGGTAATGGATCTCACAATCATAGTCCTTTATAAGCTCCAACCATCATCGCTACCTCATATTCAGGTCCTTCTGCTCAAAGAAGTACTTTAAGCTCTCGTGGTCGGTGAAGATGGTGCACTTCGTTCCGTACAGATAGTGCCTCCAAATCTTTAGTGCAAAGACCACGGTTTCTAGCTCCAAGTCATGAGCAGGATAATTGACCTCATGAACCTTCACCTGGAGGGATGCATAGGCTATAACCTTCCGTCTCTGCATCAACACGCACCCCAAGCCCGAGTAGGAAGCATCGAAATAAACCACTAGATCTTCACTTCTATCGGGTAATGACAGAACAGGAGCTTGAGTCAATCTCGCCTTCAATTCTTCGAAGCCTTCTCTTGAGCTTGACCCCATACAAACTTTACATCCTTTCGGGTCAACTTCGTTAGTGGAGAAGCAATCTTAGAAAAGTCTTGGATAAACTTCTATAATAGCCCGCCAAACCCAAGAAGCTACGAATCTCGGATGGCGTCTTAGGAGACTTCCATTGCATCATTTCCTCCACTTTAGTCGGGTCTACCATAATCCCATCAGGGTTCACCACATGACCCAAGAACTGAACTTCGCGCAACCAAAATGCGCACTTGGAGAATTTTCCATACAACTTCTCCCTACTCAACGTCTCCAGAACCTCCCGAATGTGACTGGCATGCTCAATCTCACTCTTTGAATAAATCAAGATATTATCAATAAACACAATCACTGATTTATCCAACATAGGCTGACACACACGGTTCATCAGATCCATGAAAGCAGCTGGCCCATTGGTCAAATCAAAAGACATGACGAGAAACTCGTAGTGACCGTAGCGCGTGCGAAAATCTGTTTTAGGGATATCTTGCTCCTTCACCTTCAGATGTGGTAACCCGATCGAGATCTATCCTTGAAAACCAACTGGCACCTTGAAGCTTATTGAACAAATCATCTATTCTTGGTAAGGGGTATCGATTCTTCACCGTCAACTTGTTCAGCTCTCGGTAGTCAATGCACATCCTCATGCTACCGTCTTTCTTCTTCACAAACAGGACCGGAGCACCCCAAGGAGAGATACTCGGTCTAATGAACCCCTTATCAAGCAGTTCTTGCAACTGCTCCATCAATTCCTTCATCTCCGTCAGAACCAACCGATACGGTGCCTTGGCAATAGGCTGGGCACCCGGTATCAGATCAATCTGAAACTCAATCTCTCTATCAGGTGGCACTCCTAGTAAGTCTTCTGCGAGCACGTCCGAAAAGTCACACACAACCGGTACATCAGACAGTTGTGGTACCGGCGTATCCACATCCTTTATGTACGCCAAATAGGCACTACATCCACGCCTCATACACTTTCCCGCCACCGCCATCAAAATCACTTTCGGAATTGTCGTGACCCGATCACCATAAACCGTTACTGAACTCCCGTCAGGCACTGTCAGAAAAATCATCTTCTTGCGACACACAATGTTCGCCTCGGAGTCTCCTAACCAATCCATCCCAAGAACCAAATCGAAACCACCTAAGGTCATCACGAAGGGTCTAACCGGAAATTTATGACCTTCTAGTTCCATGTCACAATCCTCTATCATCTCAGAAATCCTGGTAGACTTACCTAAGGCAGTTTCTACATCGAAGGGCGCATCAACACATCTACTACTAACAAGAAGCTTAGCACAGAAAGCAGCAGAAATAAAATTTTTACTGGCACCCGAATCAAATAACACAGAAGCTAAAATTTGGTTCACCTGAAACGTACCGGAAACGACATCAGGGTCCATCCTAGCCTCCTCCTGTGTCATAGTGAATGCCCTGGCGCTTGCCCTCGGCCCTTCACCTCCCGTCTTCTTCGCCCCGGAACTCTCATCCCTCGGCTTCCTACAATCCCTGCTCATGTGACCCTCTTCACCACAGTTAAAACACCTCACACCCCTATAATATCTAGCCATATGACCAGGCTTCCCACATTTGAAACAAACATTCAACCCCATCTACACTCGCCACCGTGCACCTTCCCACACTTTTCACACTTTTTCGATCCCATAGCCGGTATGGCTACACGTCGGTCGTCCACCTGTGCATTCTTGTTACTCGTTGAGGCACCACCCCGACCAAACCTCTTCCCATTCCAGCTTCTATCACCTCTACCCTTCCGACTACCTTCAGCCACCACCACCACAGTCCTCTCATAATATAGTCTCCCTGCTAAATCCACCGCTGACCTAAACGTGCTCGGTCGGGCGGCGATCATGTGCCTGCGAATCTCCGCTGGCAAACCCTGGATGTACCTTTTTATCTTCTGTGACAGAGGCGTCACTTGATCCGGCACCAGACGTGCCATTTCATTGAACTTTGTGGTGTACTCTTGGTGTGTCATCGTTCCCACCTCAATTTGAAAAAAACTTCCTCTCAACCTTGTCCATTTCGCAATGACGACAAAACTCCTCAATCACCAACCTTTTTAGTTCGGACCATCTTATTCTTCCAATGGCCCTCCTGCCCTCAGCTTGGACAATATTGTCCCACCAACATAGAGTTGAGTCCACAAAAGAGTGGGTAGCGAACTTCACCTTCTGGTCCTCTCGGCACTCGCTGATATCAAGTACAGCCTCCATTTCCCTCACCCACTAGTGAGCAGCAGCAGCAGTGCCGTTACCATCAAAAGTAGGGGGCTTGCATCTCATAAATGCCCCATAGTTACAGCCTCGTGCCACCTCCGGCGCAGGCTCTTCTTCCTCCTCTTCTTCTTCGTTGTCAGACAAAACCATCTCAGTCTTGGTTGTCTCCTTTCGCCCGTAGGTCTGCTTCTTTCCTCCTCTCTCCTTCCCGTACCGCCTTGATAACTTCAATCATTATAGACGGTAAGATCATCTACATGACTTGATGAACTTCTTCAACAACAGCCTCCTTCACTGAGGCTCTCAGATTAGCGCTCTCGTCGCCACCTTTCGATTGAGGGGTCTCTGGTTCTTCAGGAACCACCTTTTTAACCCTGGGTATTCCTCTCTTGGGTCGCGGTTCAGTGTCGTGACCTCCACCCTGTGAAGCTTTTGAGATCTACCACCGGCCATCACACGCACACTGAAAGATTCAAACACCAACAGGGTCATTCAAAGGAACGACTCAGTTTATGTCAAGTATAGTAAGTCCCTAATTACAGTGGCTTGTGATTAGCCACTTACTTTACTCTTCACACCCCGAGCATTACCTATCCTGACTACATTAGTATTTAAATCTACAAACAACACATATCCACATACCATGCGCACATAAAACCGGTTAACTTACGAAAATACTAATAGCACGTAGCTACTCAGATTGGCATCCTATTCCCTTTCCGTCCCATTCTCAGTTTAAGTTAAGGTTTATTTTGAAATTTTACCCATTTC
The DNA here is from genome assembly GCA_025506515.1 of Flaveria trinervia. Taxonomy (NCBI): domain Eukaryota; kingdom Viridiplantae; phylum Streptophyta; class Magnoliopsida; order Asterales; family Asteraceae; genus Flaveria; species Flaveria trinervia. Next base: position 88,163,103 of record CM046447.1, read on the forward strand.
ACTTAAACTTTGGCTCTGCTACCAACTTGTAAGGCCCCGTTCCCAGGACGCCTACAGTTGGTCGTTAATCGCACATAAAATATATAATTACATATAACTTCCATAAAACATCACAACAGAAATGGCAAAATAGACATCTCATTTCAATATAAAAGCTTTTGCAAAGTAATACATCGTAACTAGATTACAAAACTCAAGTTGCATTACATCACAAAAGTATTATAAACATGATGTCATCCGAAAAGAGCTGAGTAGCCGCCTTGTGCCATCCCCAGCAACTATTACCTACCAACTGGAAACACATCAAAGTGAGCATTGCTGAGTGAGCTCTAGTTTTATAAAACATACTTTTCTCTTGTTAAAACCATACTTTACGTTCATGCGATCATGTATCATACATATACAGATACATCACTATTATCTTCATCATTTATACGTTAACTTTCATTCTTTCATACATTCTTGCTTTCATTTGTTCATTTATTACTTCCAGTGACATGTACATTACCTTGACATTATGCATGAAGCGGGTAACTGGGCCTGAGGTCTTTCATAGACCTCGAACATTGTGCACGAAGCTGACTCTAGTACTTAGGACAAGTACATTCACCATTTAGCTTTTCTCTTCCATTCCGGATCAATGCCATATGCTATGCCCCAAACATTATGCACGAAGTAGGTAACTGAGCCTGAGGTCTTTCATAGACCTCGAACATTGTGCACGAAGCTGACTCTAGCACCTAGGGCAAGCGGCAAGGATCCCATTCATATGGTTAATCAAAGATTGGACCCCAGTGTGCATCCTTCGGGGTAGCTAACCCGCACACCGTTGAGCTAACACCTTCATTGGGTGTGCACCTCCATACATTTGCTTGCAAGCCTTCTTACATTCATTCATTCATTAATGCATGCATTCATTCATCATGTTCCTCTTTCATTATCTTTCGCTTTATGTTACATAATATTTTCGATTCATTCATTAACATAACACATAAAGCCACGGAAAGATAACATACATCATAATAAGGAATATCAACATACATAATCATCATCATACAGGAAAACATTATACATACATAAAATGCATAATCATGCAACATCATCATCATCAAGCCCAACATGCTCTCTAAGTCCACAATCGTCATCTTACCTGCTCTTATGGGAACCTTTACGTCAAAACTTACATCTGCACTTTCCCCCGAAAGTCAGAGGTTAAACAATACTTCTCCTCGGGTACAACAGCCCTATTCAGGCGTATGGACACCCTTTAGTCGCATGGCATCCATGCGACTAAGCATCATGCGAATGAACCAATGCGGATGAACACTCATGCGAATGAACACCCAATTGTGCGAATGAACTAATGCGGATGGACCTCATGCGAATGAAACTAATGCGGATGAGCACTCATGCGACTATCGCATGACCTCCATGCGACTGGCACTTCAATCGTGCGAATGGACCCTCAATCATGTGAATGGACCCCAATCATGCGAATGGACCCCAAACGCACCTCATTCGACCGTATGGCCCCCAATCTCACTCCAGTCAGTCGCCTAGCCCTAGCTGATGCAGAATGCAATTCCAACCGAACGCAAACTGCCCTTTTCGACCTTCAAGCTCATCTAAACCCATTCTAAGCCAAAATTGACCATCTTAAACCTTAGAGATGCATACCACAACATCATTAAAGCACACACAAGCTCACAAACAAGGCTCAAACGCATCATACACACACATACACATACACAAATGGGTCAAACATGCACACACTCAAAAACCTGATTTTCAGATGTTTTTCAGCCCTAAATCATTCAAAAATATATAAAGGAGGGGTCCTAGAACTCACACAAGCGACCACAACGAGTAGAGCTTCGATTTGACTAGCTTCTTAA
>CM046447.1:88169997-88302497 GCA_025506515.1 Flaveria trinervia
TGTGTGTGTGTGTGGTGTGTGTGTGTGTGTGTGTATATATAGGATTAGGTTCATATGAAAACCCTAAGAAATTGTGAGAACCCTTTAACCCAATCACAACCATTGATTTAATATTAAAAAAACTAGATTCTCATTTAATGGTTAAGATGACATCAAGGGCATTTGTGTCATTTTGTAATTTGACTTTTCTTTTGTGGGAATCAAACACAACCACCCACCCCACCCCAACCCAACCCACTCACACCAACAACCCTCACCACTATCACCCCACTGTCAGCCAACCCCTCTACACCCCACTGTCATCGACGGTGGCGCCTGTGAACGAGCGGAGAGGGTATTCTCTGGTAGCGAGTGATGTCGAAGTTGGAGAGGGTGGCGCCTTTGAACGAGCGGTGCCGCCGGTGAGCCGTTGTCGAAGAGCTTGTCGCCGTAGGATGAATCGCCTTACAACGAGCGATGTCGAAGCTGTAGAGGGTCGGACCATTTCGCCGTTGAGGGTCGGACCAACCATTAGCAGTAACTCTAGCTCATCTGGGTCGGTTTCGAGTTGAACTTAATATGGGTTTCAAGTGGGTTCCGGTGGGACTACCAACAGTTACTCCGGTGAGTTTTCGGTTGATAGCTCACTGACATTCTCCATTGGTGGATCTCTCGTGGGGCTAAATCGGGTCACCGACGGTCGGAATCGGGTTTGTCGGAATTTTCTGGTAGGAGCTCTGCTACGTATCCGACGATTAACGTGCTTCCGACTGGCAATATTTTCGTTGCACCCTGAAAGGATCATACATGCCAACTCAATGGGTGAATTGATGATTGTTTAGTTGGAATCCCACAAGTCCAAGATCCAATGCGGATGAAGAAGTACAAGAAAAATAACAAGTATTATCTTCCGCATTAGTCAATGTGGAAGACAAAATTCTGATGCGGACAAGTGTTTACTCTTCCGCATTAACTAATGCGGAAGACACAACACTTATGCTGAACAAGTTACTCTTCCGCATTGACTAATGCGGAAAAATAAAAGAAGATGTGGACAAGACTTTGATCATCCGCATTAACCAATGCGGATGACCAACCAAATGCGCACTAGTATTTGTTCATCCGCATTAACCAATGCGGATGACCAACTTACTAATGCTGATCAAGTGGAAATGCGGATCAAGATTATCTCATACGCATTGTCAATGCGGATGAACAAGCAGAGATGCGGATCAAGACTTAGACTAGTTTCTGATGTAATAGGTCAGGGGTAATTTAGTCATTTTGTAAAGGCATCTTGTCTTGTCTATAGATAGAATAGTTTACCTCGTACTGAGGTGACGGTTGATAGAAAGAGGATTTTGTTGTAATTATTCTCTGTAATTTGTCAACATCATATATCAATACAAATAGAATTTATGAGTAATTGCTCTTGCTTGATTGTTCTTCGATTGTTTGTTTCTGCCACTCAATCGTTGACTTGATTATCATATTCGATTCTCAGTAAGAATATCACTCTTACTAAAACCCAGCCAATTGGTATCAGAGCTTTGGCTCTCGATTCTTTTTCAGATCTGCGCACAGACTGAATAGAACTCGATTGATCTGATAATCAAGTTGCTAGTAGTAGATATCATCATCTCTACTTAGCAAACAACAAGAATACTCTTGTCAAATAGCAAGAACACTCATTCTGAACCTCAATAGAACTGATTGAACAAGTTGGGACTATCAAACATAATCAATCTTAAAATCAATTAAATCTATACTTACACAAATCAACATGGTTTCTAACAGTCACTCTAAATTAGGTCATACACCTAAACCACCCATGCTTAAACACAAATCTGAGTTTAAACAATGGAGAATACGGTTTAGAAATTATATCACAGGTGAAGATGCTGACTTTTGGATCTCAATATGTAAGGGTCCACATATTTCTGTTACTTTATCAATAGCTCAAGCTGCACTGTACAAGACTGCTAGAATACCAATTGAAGACCTAACTCAGGATGAAGATGATTATAAGAAAATCAAAATTGATCTTAAATCATATTCTATTTTGACTCAAGCACTCAAAATGGATGTGCTGAAAAGATTGGAAAAATATGGAACTGCTAAAGCTGTTTGGGATGCTCTCAAAATTATGTGTGAAGGTAGTAGTGAAGTTGCTGAAATTAACAAAGACAAGCTGGTCAATCAGTATGAAAACTTCCATCACACCAAAGGAGAATCCATATCAAAACAACTGCACAAATTTATACAGTTAGTCAATGACTTGGAAATTATGGGAGTGTCATACAACATTAAAGAACTCAACAAGAAAATGCTTCACAGTCTGCCTGAAAGCTGGAAGCAAAATGTCACAATGTTGAAAAATACTCTTGATCTTGAGAGTACCACTCTAGACATTATGATAGACAAGATTAAAGCTCTGGAACTTGATGAACGAAACAGAAATCTGAGTGGGCCAAGAGTGATTGAAGCCTACAAATTCCCTTCAGAATCACATTCTGTTGAAAATGCTTTCATCACAGAGGAAGATGACTTCATCTCATCAAGAGATCAAATGAACAATACTGGGTTCATTGCATCTCATCATTCAATCACCATTCAACTTCAGCACAAGCTTCAAAAATCTCCACTGCACCTACAATCTCTCCAGAAGACTTAAAATCAAAAGAGCAAAAGGCAACCTACAATGCTTTGTTGCAAGTTTTGAAGCATATTTGGGGGAAGACTCACTTCTGCCCATTTAATACAAGAAGATTTAGAAGAATTAGATCCTGATGATGTTGAGGAGATGGATCTACAATGGAAAATGGTAATGATTGCCATGAGAGCTAAGAAATTCTTCAGAAAAGGAAGAAAATTAAGCCTGAATGAGAACACAAAGCTTGGATATGACAAATCCAAGGTAAAAGCTTCAACTGTGGAATGACTGGCCATTTCTCAAGAGAGTGCAATGCTCCTAAAAGAACCAACCATTCAAGGAACTCTCCTGGTCAATCATCCTCACAGCCCAATTCAAGCTATCACCCAACCAACCATCAACAACAGTACCATCATTCTCATCATCAACAAACATACCAGAATCAACCACAGCTGACAAATCAAGCCCATGCAAGCAGTCAGCCTTCTGCCAGTGCCCTTGTGATCAAATAAGATGGGATATGTGACTGGAGTGTGTATGCTGAGGAAGTCAAGCCTCAATTTCAGAATCATGCTCTCATGGCTCATATCAATGATGGACCATCTGCAATGCCTACTGAGGTAAAAACTAACCTATGTAGTGAGAAATGCATAAATGAATTACAAGAGTATAGAGAACATAATCATAAACTGGCAGATAAAATAAAAGAAGAAAAGGTGAAGTCAGAAATGATGAAGAGAGAACTAAAAAGTTTTGAAATCAAAATCAAATCTCTCATTTCTGACATAGAAAAATTGCATGGTGAGAAATACAATCTTGCAGCTGAAAATGAGCTACTTACTGAAAAGTTAGCTCAAGCTAAAGCTCAACAATCTATGACTGAAGTGAAACTTGAAAAGTTTCAAATGTCTTCAGTCGAGCTGCAAGAAATGCTGGATTCACAAAAGGATCCAAAGGACATGTCAGGATTGGGTACAATTCATGTCCTCCACCATACAATGACAATTACACTGTCATGCCTGACTCTATATCACTCTCTGAATCAATTGAACCTAAAATTATGGAACCTAAATCAGAAGTGAAACAAGTGACAAATCCTCAAAACAAACCTGATGTCTATTTTGAAACCAATAAGGACAAAATCAAGTTAGGACACCCAATCAAAATTTAAAGAGTGTTCTGACAAGACAGTGATTGTCAAGAAACCATCAAGCCCTGTAAAAGTAATTGTACCTTTTACAAAATTCATACCATCTGTTTACAAGGGAAAAAGAAATATGTCAAAACAATGAAACCGACTACTGAGAGTAGTTCTAATAATGAGATTGTATCTCCACAAAATTCAAGCAAATCAAAAAAGGTTTCACTGAAAAAGAAACCAACTGTAAAACTGAGTTCAGCACACAAAACCTCATCAGACCCACAGTCATCCAAATTAAGGCATTGGGTTTGATATCTGTAATAAAGAACATGTTGACTAGTTTGAGAAAGAGGTGAGAAGTAGGTTGAAGAAACAGACCAGCCCAGACAAATGAACAAGAGTAGCATTGTGAAACAATCTACAAAAAGGGCTGATTCTGACTCATCACCTAAAGAAAAGAAAGTGACACATCAAAAGAAAGTATCAGTTGAGTCAATCAAAAAATCTGATTCAAGAAACAAACAAATGTATTGTGATATTTGTGACATGTTCAATCACAAGACAGATTTCCCTGAAATTTACTGTTTATCAAATGGATGTAAAGTGTGCCTTCTTGTATGGAAAGATTGCTGAAGAAGTCTATGTAAGTCAACCACCTGGCTTTGAAGATCCAGATTTCCCTCACAGAGTGTACAAGCTCGACAAAGCTCTGTATGGTCTTCATCAAGCTCCAAGAAAGTGGTATGAGATTCTATCATCCTTTCTTCTTGAACATGGGTATGAAAGAGGAAAGATTGATCAGACTCTCTTCAGAAGAATAAGAGAAAAAGACATGCTGTTAGTCCAGATCTATGTGGATGACATTATATTTGGCTCGACAAACAAACAACTTTGCAAAGAATTTGAAGATCTTATGCACTCAAAGTTTCAAATGAGTGCTATGGGGGAACTCACATTCTTTCTGGGAGTGCAAGTCCAGCAAACAGCAGATAGAATCTTCATCAATCAATCAAAATATGTAGAAATCATGCTGAAGAAATTTCACTTTGCTGATTGTCAGTCTATCAGAACTCCTGTAGATACTAAAGTGAAGATTGGAACTGATCCTGAAGGCAAATCAGTGGATCAAACTCACTATCAATCAATGATAGGTTCACTTATGTATCTAACAGCCAGTAGGCCTGACATTATGTTTGGTGTTTGTGTGTGTGCTAGATATCAAGCTGATCCAAAAGAATCACATGTGAACGCAGTCAAGAGGATATTCAGATATCTGAAGGGCAAACCAGCTCTTGGATTATGGTATCCAAAGGAAGGAGAATTTAATCTCTATGCCTACATAGACAGTGATTATGGAGGATGCAACTTCAACAGAAAATCCACTTCTGGCGGTTGTCAATTTCCTGGTCCCAGACTAGTATCCTGGCAATGCAAGTAGCAGACAAATGTGTTTGTGTCCATAGCCGAAGCTGAGTATATTGCTGCTTCAGCATGTTGCTCTCAAGTTCTCTGGATTCAAAACCAGATGCTTGATTATAGTTTTAACTTTTTGCATACACCAATTTCTATTGACAACACAGCTGTTGTCTTTATAACTAATAATCCAGTTCAGCACTCAAAAACAAAACATATTGAAATTAGATATTATTTTTTGAGAGACTGTGCTGAAAAGGGTTTAATCAAATTGATTCAAGTACTAACAGAAAATCAATTAGCTGATTTGTTTACCAAGGCATTTGAACCCAGTAGGTTTGAATTTTTGGTTCAGTCAATTGGCATGATTAACCTTGAGTAAAACTTTGAAAAAATATCAAAAATATTTTAGAAACATCAGAAAAACCACAAAAAGAAATCAAGTCATATGACGAAAAGAATATGGGAAATGATATAATTACAGTCGTTATATCATTCACTATGCTTAATTTCAAAATGTAAAAGGCTGAAATGACTTACCAAATATGTTGGTAGGTTCAACTTGGAAGAAAAGATACATGCAGTGATGAATTGAAGACATATTCAATTGTGAAACACTCATCACTAAGTACGGGTATGTATTGGCTTATCTGAATGCATGTGTGTGTAGTAACCTAAACACACCAGGTAATGATACTTTATGAATCTCTTTCACCACATCATGTTTCATCTTTGTTTTGCTGAGCAAAGACCTGATGAAACTTGCACATAGTGCAGATGTCATGATCTAAAAGATTCCCAATGTGGAACACATCCAAAATTGGATGAATCAACAAAATAATACATTCCAAGTGAATGATCAAAAGAATCCTATCATGGATCACCTTCCAAAGTGAAGTGAAAAGAATCCTAATGTGGATCAAAATGAAAAAGGATCAAATTAAAAGAATCCCAATAAGGATCAGTGAATATGAGATTTCATAACTTAAATAACCGGGTAAGAAAAATTGTGACAAAGTTCTACCATGCATTGTATAAGGAGGGTTGATCATTCCATACTTATGTGTGTGAGGTACATACTGAATAATAAATCAACCAAAACATGATAAAAGTCATTTGCATCAAAATATCAACCAGGTATGAACTTAAGAGGACAAACATACCATCAATCTTCAAGTTCATAATCATGTCCATTTAAATTATAAAGGATGCACATGTGTAATGTAAGATTGATATGATCCCAACAAAGAGATTTTTCTCTTTAATATTACTATTAATAAAAAAATTATTCAAAACTTTTAAAATCTTTAAAGTTTCTCTCCAGATGTGGACATAAACTTTAGGGGAAGTAATTTAAAATTTTTGATAAGTTCAAATTTTTGTTTATTAACTCAATTTTGAAAAACAAAACAAAAGGAATTTTAGTTGGTGTTGTTGCAATAAGTCAACCATTATATCTCAGCTTATGTAGATTCTTAGAAGTATGATAAGCCCAAGATCTGTCAAAATTGGGAAACTTGTATTTGTTGTAACATACAAGTCAATCCAAGCAAAAATTGACAACTCCAACAGCCAACTTCATAAGAAAAATCAATCAAGGACACCTCTTCATAAGATGAATAATCAATTCAATCACATTAACTTTTGATTTAGTTCAAAAGATAATGCAGGTAAGTGCATTAGTTAATGCGGGTGAAGGTAACCCATGCATATAACTAATGCGGGTAATAATAATTTTTGAAGTGAAACTAATGCAGACAATGATTTTACTCTACCGCATTAAGTGTGTGAAGTTTAACTTCCGCATTTGCAACAGTACAATGCAGACAGCCAAAATGTCAAGTTTAACTTCCGCATTTGTAACAGTATACAATGCGGACAGCCAAAATGTCAAGTTTAACTTCCGCATTTGCAACAGTATACAATGGGACAGCCAAAATTTCAAGTTTAACTTCCGCATTTGCAACACTATACAATGCGGACAGCCAAAATTTCAAGTTTAACTTCCGCATTTGAAACAGTATACAATGCGGACAGCCAAAATGTCAAGTTTAACTTCCGCATTTGCAACAGTGTACAATGCGGACAGCCAAAATTTCAAGTTTAACTTCCGCATTTGCAACAGTATACAATGCGGACAGCCAAAATTTCAAGTTTAACTTCCGCATTTGCAACAGTGCCCAAATGCGGATAGAATAAAATCAAACGCATTTGTAACAGTAGAGTAATGTGGACAGTAAATCAAGAATTAAGTCTTCCGCATTAGTCACAGTCACAAATGCGGATGACCAAAAGTAGTTAAATGCGGACTGTCAAGTCAAAAGTTTGTCTTTCGCATGTGCTACAGTTAACAAATGCGGATCACCAAAATCAAAAAAAAATTAATCTTCAGCATTTGCTACAGTGTTGACAGTATATGCTTGTAAACTTGTAAAATTTTTCAAATTGTATTATTTGACTATTTAAAGGAATTTGAACAGGTCATTTAATACTTTCTAAATTTGAGAGAACTTATAGTGAGACGAGCGTAATACTACAGTACACCACTATCATTCATCATCATCATCACAAACATTCAAAGATTTCATTGTGTTTCATCCTTTAACATTCTTGTCATCGATTCAGAACAACAGTCATTTTGAAGATAAGGTACAACTTCAACAGATTTTGAAACTAAAACCTGAGTCTTGAACAGCTAACCTAAATCAAACGATGAACGAGAAAACTATTGAAGAACACCAAAATCTAAATCATAAAGTGATGTAATACATGTAAACTGATAAGGAATTCAACTAATATTGAAGACCATGACAACCGTGTTTACTGAGAAAAATAGAGCAATGTGAAAAAGAACAGTATGAAACAAATCAAAGTCAAAATTAAAGTCAAAATTGTGAACTAATACACATGTCTCTTGTGTAGATTACATGGCAAACCTCACATGGAGCAAGCTCCATAACATCAGCGGTTATCTAAACCCTAATGTGCCTGAAGCAGAGGGTCTCAGAGATACGATAAGATTCCTATCTACCACAAGGGTAGCATATGCTATAACATTAAGACCTACAATCTATGAGAATCCCATCTGGTCTTTCTAGGAATCAGCTGAAGTAGTAGAAGAAAATGGAGTGAAAACTCTGTTGGCAAGATCAACACTAAACACACACTGAGGATCACAGAAGAATCAGTTAGAAGATGTCTTCAATTCAATGACAATCCAGATGATCCTCTTGAGTTGGATGATGAGGAGATAACCACATTTTTCTCTGAAATTGGTTATGAAGGGAGCTATGAAGCCAAACAGATAGTCAAAGGATTAGTGGATCTGCCCTGGAGATTCCTAATTCATATGTTCCAACATTGTCTATCTAAAAGGAAAACAGGATGGAATGACATTCCAGTCCTCACATCTTCTGCCATCTGTGCTCTTTGCACCAGCAGAAGATTCAACATGTCAGCATATGTATTCAATGGCCTAATCTCAAACATTCAAGAAGGGTTGAGATACAAATTTCTTATGTACCCCAGATTATTCAATGTCTAATCAATGAAACATTTCATAACATTGCTAATGAAGGACCAGTACTTAATATTCCTCTTATGATACAAGATCCTACAAGTACATCAAAAAGAAGGACCCAAGGAACTTCTACAGTGGTGCCCCATCACCCCTTCTGCCTGGATGTTTGAACAAATACACCAAGCAGATCAAGCACAACCTCAACCACAACCACCTCCACAACCAATACCACAACCAATACCATCCCCTATACCACAACCAATAGCTCAACCATCACCTTTACCTTCACCAATACCATCATTTCCTTCACCACAACAAACACCACCTATGATTACTCAACCTACACACAACACCACCACATCATCAATCTCTTATATCACCACACCAATCTCCTATTCCTCCTTACCAACCATTATCATCACCAATTGATCACCCTGCTGAACCAGAAGGATCAACAAGTGCATCCAAATCATCCAAATCATCTTCTGATGAGGAGGATCATCATGATCAAACCAGAGCTGTGAATGAACCTTCTGAGGTTGCTCCTTCTGAGAGCTATGCTGAATCAAACATTAATAGGCCTGATGAAAAGATGAATTGATAACTGAGTTGTTATTCAAAGTAGAAAGGATGGAAAGAACACTAAACAGGAGAGCAGGAATTATAAATGACAGAATTCTAGAACTCGATGAGAAAGAAGGAGAATTGAAAGATCTCAAAGAAAAACATGCAGTTGAAAGAATGGAACAAGCCAAAGAAATTGAAAATCTAAAAGCTACACTGAAACACTCAAGAGAAGAAGTGAGTGGTCATATACACACTCTTGAAATACAAACTATTTGTAAGGCCCCGTTCCCGGGACGCTTACAGCTGGGTTCTCATCGCACATAAAACATATAATTACATTTGTATTTAATAAATCGTAGCGGAAAACTAAAACAAACTTTCATTTCCATGTAAATGCTTTTGCAAACTAATACAACATTCATTACAAAAATAGTTTGTTCGCATTATAATGCAAAAACATTAATCAAAAGAATGCCATCCAAAAGAGCTGAGTAGTCGCCCGTGCCATCCTCAGCAATCGTTACCTGCCAACTGGAAACACATCAAAGTCAGCGTTGCTGAGTGAGTTCTAGTTTTATAAATAAACATACTTTACTTTCATATAAAACCGTTCGTTACTTTTACATGATCACACATCGTACGTACACATAGATAATATCATTATTATCTTCTTCATTCGTTCATTCGTTCTTTCATTACCTTACTTGCGCATCGGACATCATCCATACCAATACCATGTGCTACACCCCGGTTAGTCGTAGCTACTGGGCCGAAGTCAACAAATGAACAGCTAAACGTATGCCACGGTACTAGGAGTAACCATCAGTCTTAGCTACTGGGCTGAAGTCAACGAATGAACAACTAAACGTATGCCACAGTACTAGGGGTGAGCGGTAGAGGTTCTACATTCAGGGTCAATCACCAAGAAGGACCCGTTATCCGATGTGTGCAAGACGTTTCATTCGTTCATTAATACATGCATTCGTTCATCACGTTCCTCTTTCTTTATCTTTCACTTTACGTTACATAATACTTCGTTCATTCATCATAACAGGTAAAGCCATAGGAAAGATATTATACATCACACTAAGGAACATTAACATGCATCAACATCACATCATACCGGGCAACATCATACATACACAACATGCAACATCATCACCTCATCGTGCCCAACATGCTTTCTAAGACCTCGATCGTCGTCTTAAAACTCTTATGGGAACCTTTACATCAAAACTTACATTTGCACTTTCCCCCGAAAGTCAGAAGTCAATCTACACCTTCCTCGGGTTCAACAGCCTATTCGGGCGTATGGACACCCTTCAGTCGCATGGCCTCCATGCGACTGAACATCATGCGATTGAACTAATACGGATGAACACCTATGCGAATGAACATCCAGTCGTGCGAATGGACAATGCGGATGAACACCTACGCGACTGGACCTTCAGTCGTGCGAATGAACCTTCAGTCGCATGACCCCCATGCGACTGGCCCTTCAATCGTGCGAATGAACCCCAATCGTGCGAATGGACCCCAATCGCACCCTAATCGGCCGTATGGCCTCCATTCGGCCTCCAGTCGGTCGCCTATCCCTAACTGATGCAGAATGCAGTTCAACCCGACTGCAGCCGAGGGTTTTCGGCCTCCAAACTCATCTAAACCCATTTTATGCCTAAATCGACCATCCTAAACCTTAGGGATGCATACCATAACCTTAATCAAGCACAACCAAGCAAGAAATCAAGCCCCAAACGGGTCCTACGCATACATACACGCATACATACGGGTTTTCACCCAAAAATGCGAAAAAAAGGGTTTTCAGATGTGTTCCAGCCCCAAAATCATTCAAAAACATGTAAAAGAGGGGTCCTAGAACTCACCTAAACGAGCACAACGACAAGAGCTTCGATTCGGCTTGCTTCACGACAATTTTGGCGACCCGAACCAACACTTTTCCTCTTTTTCTCTTCTTTCTCTCTTCTCCCCTTTCTTTGGCTGATTTGTGAGTGTGGGGGAGAGGGTAAGGGCTGCCCTCTCCCTTATATACTCCCCCTCACCCGACTTTCTTTCGTGGGCGAGTTTGGTCCCTCGACTTTAGACTTTATTTTCTTTTCTTTCTTCACCGGCTTCAAAATAATAAATATTCGGGTGTTACACTATTTCCATGGAGGAACAAGAAAACATAATAGAAGAACAAGGTGATATCATCTCGAAACTGGAAAAGGAAATCGAGAGCAAGAACAAAAGAATATCTGAGCTTGAAATGATGATTAAATGAACTGATGAAAAGGATGATGATGAACAAGAAGAACAAAAGAATGATGATAAGAATGAAGAACATGTGCATGATGAAAGTGAAACCGAGATTAAAGACCATAGCTTAGACATGGTAGTGTATTCTAGAAACACTAACCCCTCTGACTCAAAAAAGGGTGAATTTGAAGAACTCTTCAGTGCTTTGGATAGTTTTGCTTCTGAACAATTCAGCATTGATGATGATTTTTAGGAAATCATTAACAATCAAAGAACTGAGGCAGAACCTTTTGTATTCATTCCTAAATCACCAGTGCCATTGGAAAAGGAATTGTCTTTACAAATTGTCCCAGCCATATCATTGACAGAAGAACAAAAAAAGGAACTAAGAGAAAGATATGAACAAGAAAGGAAAGAAGAAACTGCACATGAACAAAGTGAAATGAAGGATCAAGAACCAAGCACACCTGAAAGGGTCCCTGAACCAAAAGATCAAGCTGAAACCTCTAGCCCACAACTTCAAACTTACTCACGAAAGAGGAAGTATTTGGCAAAAAAGGCTAAAGGCAAGAGGCCAATAACTGAAGAAGAACCGTCAAAAAAGCAAAAACATGACCCAAGAAGTTTAGCAGCAATTGCTGAATTCTTGGAAGAACATGAGCAGGCAGAAGCTCAGTTGAAAACGTTGGCCAGAGCAATTGATTTAGAAGAAGGAGAAATTGGTGATGAAGATGAAGTGTTAAAGGATGTTCTCATGGATAGTCCTCTTAAAGAAGAACAGTCAGTAGAAGAAATAGTAACCAAAGCTCAAACTGATGACCTGATGATTAAAGCCATGTTCTTGATCAATCAAGGCTATGATCCTGATGAAGTATTTGCAATGACTTATGAGAAAATGAAAGAAGAGGAAGAGAAAGTGAAGCTATTACTTGATCCTACAATAGACACTGACTATGAGAAGACAATGTCAAAGGATACTCCAATACTCAAAGACTCATCTGTGAAGAAACTACAAGGTATGAAGTTCCACTACTAAGAAGGGGTCCTCTTCAAAAGCTTTCCCAACTAAAGAAATCAACCTCATTCTATGAATCATTATTTCCTGATCCTTATAATATGTTTGATAAGAAAATGAAGGAATACCTTTCAAGTCAGGGATTCACAAAAGAAAGATTGCAAACATGAAGACAAATTCATTAAGGGCTGCCACACTACAACTAATCAATGAAAAGAAAGATAAACTCAAGAAACTGGAAGAAGAGTTGACAAAAACCAAACCAAGAAACAGAATGTTAGCTGAAGACATGCTGCTGAACATAAAAGATCAAGAACTACTTGCCCTAGTACTCCACAAATATCCTGAATGGTTTGCAGAACCATCTCAGTTGAAGCTACAGGAAGGATTGACCACTGCTGAACTGATCAGAGGGGTATCTACTCCAAAGGGGAAGATAGATCAGAAGATAATAGCGTGGAAGTATGATAGTACCCGGAACATGTTCATGGTGAAGAGAATCTCAGGGCTAGTACAATTCTTCACAGAGTACTCAGCTCTAGTAAATGCCCTTGAGATTCATGATTTGAAAGAACTAGCTTAACTTGAACTGATCAATCATGCAGTTATGTTCAGGGGATATGAATTTAAGAATATATTTAAATGTTCAGAAGGATAAACAACTTCAATTCATTAAAGACAATTTTCTTAAGAAAAGATAAAACATTTGTCAATCCCCTGGAAAAGAAGAAAAAGTTGGAAGCAGAAGAAATAGTATTCCCTGAGTTGAAGGTGAAGCCAACTGAGTCGTTAAAGAGGAAAGTGGTGTCTGGTACTCACTCTTCCATTCCTATCTCAAATGTGTACTATGATGAGAAAACATATGAGCTGGTGATAGAAAGGAAGTGGGGAGGAAAAGAAGGAGCTGGCATTAGACTATTCAGTGGATATGAACTGAGACTACTTGATGAATCATACATCCACTACATTTATACCAGGCACTTCAGGGAACTAAACAACAAATTGGGTGAACAAGACATGCACTTCTTCTTGAAATGCATCAAGCTGTTGAAACTGGCCTATGACAGAATAAAGATTAAAAGAGATAAAAGAAAGAAGAAGAAAACACCACTGCAACTTGGAAACATAGTTAAGCTTGAAGTAGATGTCGAAGGGAGTTTATTGATTCATAGAGATGGTCTTTCAACAATCTCCATATGGGAACCAATTTCTCTGAAAAAGTTACCAATGGAAGCCATCTATAACATGAGCAAAATAAAAATACATGTGCTGAGTAGAGACAGGATGCCCGAAGCAACTGATTTTGTAAACATGATCAAGGCCATTCTGGATCCCACCAAAGCGGCATTCATACTACCTTCTGAAGACCCAGCTGAATCTTCACAACATCAATCACCTCCTAAACATTGAGGAAAAATAGGTTGTATAATACTTAGGGGGAGTATTGTTGCACCCTGAAAGGATCATACATGCCAACTCAATGGGTGAATTGATGTTTGTTTAGCTGGAATCCCACAAGTCCAAGATCCAATGCGGATGAAGAAGTACAAGAAAAATAACAAGTATTATCTTCCGCATTAGTCAATGCGGAAGACAAAATTCTGATGTGGACAAGTGTTTACTCTTCCGCATTAACTAATGCGGAAGACACAACACTTATGCTGAACAAGTTACTCTTCCGCATTGACTAATGCAGAAAATAAAAGAAGATGCGGACAAGACTTTGATCATCCGTATTAACCAATGCAGATGACCAACCAAATGCGCACTAGTATTTGTTCATCCGCATTAACCAATGCGGATGACCAACTTACTAATGCTGATCAAGTAGAAATGCGGATCAAGATTATCTCATCCGCATTTGTCAATGCGGATGAATAAGCAGAGATGCGGATCAAGACTTAGACTAGTTTATGATGTAATAGGTCAGGGGTAGTTTAGTCATTTTGTAAAGGCATCTTGTCTTGTCTATAAATAGAATAGTTTACCTCGTACTGAGGTGACAGTTGATAGAAAGAGGATTTTGTTGTAATTATTCTCTGTAATTTGTCAACTATCATATATCAATACAAACAGAATTTATGAGTAATTTCTCTTGCTTGATTGTTCTTCGATTGTTTATTTCCGCCACTCAATCGTTGACTTGATTATCATATTCGATTCTTAGTAAGAATATCACTCTTATTAAAACCCAGTCAACGTGCTTCCGACCGGCAATATTTTCCACTCCGACAGGGTACTCAAGTCGGATATGATGGCTCACCACTATTTCAAGATCTTGAAAATGGGTTCTGGTATGATGTTTTCACTTGAATTATAAACTTTAGTGGTTGTTGTATTTTATGATTTCTTGATCTTGTAATGTTGATTTAGATCTTGGTTTTCCTTGTGGGTGTTGTTGTGAAGATGTTCTTGATTGTAATCGAAGATTCGATTACAGTTCGTAAAGGTGGTATAGCATATTTTTTTTAACATATGCTAGTTGTGTAGCATTTGATTACTAGTTGTGCCATTAATTTTTTTACAAAATTTGTACTAAACCATTTTACATCGAAGTTATAGATTGGTTTACATTAATTTACAATAGGTTACATTGGTTTACAGTCTTTTTTTCGTGACAGTTTTGCTATAAGTTATAGTAGTATAACAATGTAACTTGATGTAACTGTGTACGAGTAATACTTTTTTTATTTTAATTGGTTAATATTTTTCGGTTGTTTCGTTCCAGATGTAGTGCTAAATCATTAGGACTTGGTGTAATGTCATATGGTTTACATTTAAAAAAAACGTTTGTTTTACATTAGTTAATGATTCGTTTGTGTTTAAAGATCGTTTTACATTAGTTATATTGGTTTACATTAGTTTACGTTTGTTTATATTAATGTAATGTCGTTTGGTTGTTGTAATGATTATGCTAGTTTTAGTTGGAGTGGTGTAATATCATGTATTTAACACTGTAACTAGATTTTTTGTTACAACTTTGCTAAAGATTACATTAGTATAACATGATGTAAGTCTTTTGGTTGTTCGCTTGTCGTAATGAGAATGTTATTGTTAGTTGGAGTGGTGTAACACACGGTTGTAAAAGTTTGGCTTAGTAGTGCAAGATTATATGATATATTGTTGTTTGCAAGATAACATAGGAATTAACATTGTAATATGATATAACTACGTATGGTCCATATGGATGAAACTTTTTTTGCAATACTATAGTAGAATTAAAGAGAAAAATATGATAAGTTTAATGGTGAAATTTTTTATAAAAAATTACAATTTATAAAAAAGTTATAAGTGTTTAAATAAAAAGGGAGTAAAGCTTTTAAATATAAAGAAAAGATATATAAGGGGATACAGGGAGGACACTTGTCATGTTATTTTTAAATCTGAATTTAATGGATTTGTTAAATTACATTTATGCCTTTTTCTATTAAAAAGAGAAGAGACACTTGGCATCATCTCATGCCACAAGAGTTTCATCAATGGTCCATACTTGGTTAAAGAGTTCTTACAATAACCATGAGTTCTCCATAGAACTTCACCCTATATATATATATATACGTATATATACGTGTATATATATATATATATATATATATATCTATATATATATATATATTATATATATATATATATATATATATATATATGTAACACCCCGATATTTTCTTTAAAGCCGATGAAAGAAGCAAAAGAAATAAAGTCTACAGTTGAGGGACCAAACTTACCAAAAAGGGAGAAAGATTGGAAGAGTGGGAGATTAAGAGGGGAGGGCAGCCCACTCCCTCCCCCACACTCACCAAAATCGGCCATAGAGAGAAAAGGAAAGAAAAAAAGAGTTTCAAGCTTGGTTCTCGTGGATTCAAGCGTGAAAGTTGAAGTGTAGCGGGTTGGATTGAAGCTCTACTTGACGGTGTCGTTTATGTGAGTTCTAGGACCCCTGTTTTACACTTTTTCAACTGTGGGGCTGGAACACATAGTAAAACCCGTTTTTGAAATGTGTGTGTTGAACCCGTATGTATGTGTTTGTGTGTGGTGCGAGTGGAGCTTGTTTTCGGGCTTGTGTGTGCTTGAATGGTGTTGTGATATGTGTTTCTAAGGTTTAGGGTGGTTGATTTGGGCTTAGAACGAGTTTGAAAGGGTTTGGAGGCCAAAAAGTGCAGATTGGGTTCGGGATGAACTGCATTCTGCATCAGCTAGGGTTAGGCGACCGAATGGCATGCGACTGAGGCCATACGGCCGAAAGGAGTGCGACTGAGGTCTATTCGCATGTGAGTCGTGCGACTGGAGTCCATTCGCTTGTGAGTCGTACGACTGAGGGCCATTCGCATGGGGAGTCATGCGATTGAGGGTCCATTCGCCTAGGTCCATCCGCATTAGTTCCATTCGCCTAGGTCCATCCGCATTAGTTCCATTCGCATAGGACTCATCCGCATTGTGTTCATCTGCATTGGGTCCATTCGTATAAGACCCATTCGCCTGATGTTCATTCACATAGTGTTCAGTCGCATGGGAGGCCCTGCGACTGAAGGGTACCCATACACCCAAGTAGGGCTGGTGTACTCGAGGGAACATAGTTTAGTTACTGACTTTCGGGGGAAAGTGCAGATGTAAGTTTTGACATGGAAGGTTCCCATGGATTTATGTAAGATGACTTTTGAGGCCATAGATGTTATGTTGAGCATGATGATAATGATGTATGATGTTGTATGTTTATGCATGATGGTATGTATGATGCATGTTATGTATGTTGATGCCATGAATGATGATGTTGGTTGTGTATGTTGATGTTCCTTATTATTATGTATGATTATCTTTCCCTTGACTTTACGTGGAATGTTAATGAACGAAATGAAAAGTGTTATGTAACGTAAAGTGGAATGAAAAGAGGAACGAAATGATGAATGCATGCATTAATGTAACGTAAAGTATGAAAGGCTTGTAAGCAAACATATGGAGGTTCACACTCAATAAAGGGTGTTAGCTCGACCGTGTACGGGTTAGATACCCCGAAATGATGCACACTGGGGCTTGATCCGTGTGAATAAGCAGATGTATGAAGGTTCACACCCAATGAAGGGTGTTAGCTCAACTGTGTGCGGGTTAATTACCCCAGAAGGATGCACACTGGGGTCCAATCCTTGTGATTGACCATATGTATGGGACCCTTGCCGCTTACCCTAGGTAACTGGAGTCAGCTTCATGCATAATGTTCGGGGTCTATGAAAAACCTCAGGCCCAGTACCGGCTATATGCATATAGTAGGGTGGAGCACATGGCATTGGTCCGAATGAAAGTAAAGATTTAATGATGAATGGACGGAATGAACGAATGTATAATGAAGATAATAATGATATTATCTATGTGTACGTATGATATGTGATCACATGCAAAGTAAAGTGTGGTTTTTAACGAATGTAACGTATGTTTTATTTTAAAACTAGAACTCACTCAAGAACGCTGACTTTTATGTGTTTCCAGTTGGTAGGTAATATTGCTGAGAATGGCACGGGGCGGCTACTCAGCTCTTTTGGACGGCATTCTTTTGATTAATGTTTTTGCATTGATATGCGAACAAACGATGTGTTGAAATGAATGATTGTATTAAATTGCAAAAGCATTTGTAATGAAATGAAAAGTTATTTTTATGTTTCCGCTGCAATATTGTATGAATGATAAATGTAAAGTCATATGTTTTATGTGCAATGATTTACCAGTTGTAGGCGTTCCGGAAACGGGGCCTTACAGTATATATATACATATATATATATATATATGTGTGTGTGTATATATATATGTATATGTAGATGTATAAATGTATATATATATGTATATATATATATGTGTGTGTGTGTATATGGAAATATGTGATGTTATGTTATATTACTCGTTATATTTAATTCCTGATCAATGTATCTTAGCCAAAGAGTTAAACCCCAAGCATTTCATGTTTTTCGTCGGAATGTGACATAGGCTGACTTTAATTTTGCATAAAACTCACAAACTTATGTTTTGTTTAAGTCATTTATTGTTATTATATGGTATCACATGACATTTTAGATTTTCCCTTCACTATTAAAACCTCTTTTTTTTTCCTTTAATATCAATCCTTTTTTCGAATCTTCAAATTTCATCGTTTCAATAACTTCTTCCTTAGGTTATTTGTTCTATACATTAAGGTATGCACACAATGCTAATATGATTCGGATGAAGAGGTCAAGATGAGAGTTGCTCTTTCTTTTTCATCTAACACAACCTTTATATTCTCAGGAACTATTTCTAAATTCATTGACATAACCTTAAAGAGGCATACTGGTGGCCATTTATAATATGTACAATCTTTTCTTATAATTGTTTATGTGTGTAAAATGGTGTATATAAGTATATGTAAATGAGCTATGTGGGGATATTCGTGTAAGAGGGTTTACATAAATGATTTTGTATTTGTATGATCATATAATCAAGTCTATGTAAGTAGGATTACATGAATGGATTCATAATGTGTGATTAAAGACTGTTAAATTAAAGTAGCTTCCATGTTTTCATCATTAAGATGGATAGTTGAATGTTGTGAGTTAGTGTTGCCTGAAAATGTGAACATGTATTAGCATACTAAGTATTTGTATGTGCATGTGTGAAGTGGGAAGTCCATGTAATAGAGCTACAATGTGTGAAATCCGTGTGAACATGTATTAGCATACTTAGTATTTGTATGTGCGTGTGTGAAGTGTTAATTCCATGTAATAGAGCTACAATGTGTGAAATCCATTTTGATGGTAAAAAGTGTAGTTCATATGTTGATAATGTGTCAGGCATAATTGATTTAAGTTCCCGAGTACATCTAACAACTAAGTGGAAAGCGTGAAATACTAAAAGTGTAAGATTTAAATAGTGGGGGATATCACAAAGGGTAACAATGGTAAATGTGGGTATGTAGTACTTGTGTGTGCCTTATTGGGTTTTTGTATGTTCTAGTGGTTTGTGTGCGGTATAAAGGTGTAGGAATCTTAAATGGATATTCAACAAGTTGTTTTAAAAAATTATATGTTTGTTGTGATAAGGCAAGTTGTTTTGATAAACTATAAACTCAATAATGAAAGCTGATATATTTTAGTATTTGTTTCAGGGTGAGTCTATGTTTAATACTGACATAACATCTCTGGACTATCTAACAATGACGACATACACCCTACATTAGTGTAATGTTTATATTCTATGAAGTGATGAACTTACAATATAAACTATGACATGTACTGTTGTGTAGTATTTCTATGTGTGTGATGAGTATACTCATCCAAAGTCACATGCATTGATTTTAGGGTGTGATAGTCATTTTGTTTATAATACATCCAAAAGTATTATTATAAATACTCCACGAACCTCCATATTTTTATATGTAAGCATTTAATTTTTATTATTAATACTCTCCAAGCCCTTCTATTGGTAGAATTGATGGTTCTTACTTCTTAATGCTAATATGACAAATGGGAAGCTGAGTATATCAGGAGCTAATGCAGGGTTAACTATTTGATGGACTAGTTACGTACTTAGCCATGCGTATACCAAAGAAATATGAGAAGATGGTTCACGTGATAATACCCTTTTACCACTTGCCATACATGTGGTGCCAAAAATGTATGAGAATCGTATATGATTTCACAAATTGTTTTGCGCGGTTCCCGAATCATCAAGACGTACCAGATGGTCGATCATTGCTTAATGTATGGTCATATTATACTTTGGCCTATGAGTGCCTTCAATGATTTTCACTTTTTGTACTAAAAATGAGTGAGCTTAGAAATCTATGATGTGCATCATTGACACTCGTTTCTCTTTAGAAATGTTTGATCATTTAATCATATTTTCAAATGAGAACACGAGAAAGATCCCCGGCCCATTTTATTCCATGGGGTCAGTTTTCTAACATTTTCAAAGGTTTCATCATTCTCACTTGCACCCCTTACTATATAACATGTGTTTCCTTTGAGATTTCCTCATAAGTTTACAGTGTTTTTAACTATGCCTGGTAAAGTAATTCATATTAGATATATTTATTACTTTAAACATTTATAATTTTCTGTACAACATAAATAGATGATTAGGGAAGCTAACACTTCACTTTACCCATAAGATATATTGAGGTTCGCTAAAAGTAATTGTGACTACATGGAAGACTTTGTGGCTACATATGTCGTACAACACAACTTTTGCCGTTGGACAATTAAAGAAGTTTGTTCTCAGTTATCGTATGAATTATGAGTAGTTTTGTTGTTTGCTCTTATGTTTTTGCATTATTTGATACTAACTTTCATTCATGAGACCAATTTATATATGCAAGATTTTCATTCATGAGACCAATATAAATCGGCTAACTCGTGTAAACATAAAACCCAAGTACGATATGTATGACGGATTTTTTTTTTAATAATTTTGCTCAACAACACGTTACTCGACTACTTGCAACATCAGGTTTCACTTGAACAAGGAGACATGAGGTAAAAGGTCACATCTTTAGTTTTATGCTATTAGACTTCAATGTTGGGTGTCATTTTTCTTGTAATGAAATTTTATGGGCTTTATTTGCGCTATGATTTTACTAGAAGGTTTTTCAGTGAGACTATATTTTTGATAACCCACTATTCTACTAGTTCACCTCAATATGATACATATAATATAAAACAGGGTATTTGTGATTGTATTTTCAGTCGCAGAGATTTCCTTTTACGACTAATGTCTAACATAAAATATAGTGGGAAAATTCGTGGGTAATCCTATTGTTCTTTTGTGAAAGGCTTTGCGACAGCCCCATTTGTGACCAGCTTGTCACTGCTCAATATGCGACTACTTTGCCAACTCTTCTTATCATGGCTTGCGACCATCCAATTTTGCGACCGTTTTCTGACTTATATATACTATTTGCCACCCTTTTTTTACTATCATATATTCTTAAATGTTTGTCCAAAATTCACTCAATATGATAGCGTCAGGGGGGGCGCCGCCCCCCATATTTTTTCGTCCGTAGTGTTAAATTTTTGGCCTGATATTATTAATTTTTATATAAATATCGAGTTCGACCCCTCTAAAAAAAATAATAATTTCGCCTCCGTCCCCTTACAAAGTTGGTTAAGCTCCACCACTGCGTCCTCCATTATCTAAGTTGTGGTCTATACAATTAATTAACCTAGTTTTTTTCACTCAGCAACTCCGTACCCTTAATTACTTAATTGTTTTAAGTCCCATAAACTTGTTAAAAACCTAAACATGATGTTCAAGGCTCCGGCTAGCATAAGGCCAAGGTAAGCACACTGTTTGAAACGGCAACAAGAATATATTAAATGTATATATATCTTATGAACCAATTAAAACCTAGAGGTTGTTTGTTAGAATCTGAATCAACTTTTAATAGTTCAAATGTCAGAATGGTTTATCATTTAATGGTTCAGACTGTTTGTTTCGTGAATAAATGTCTGAATGGTTAAGCATTATATTAGTGCCGAATGGTTAAGATGTCTAATGTTGAATGGTCAAAACATCTTAGCTGAATTGGTCAGACATTTGTCTTTGAATTGTTAAACGACATACTAGCTTTTGATGGTTCAGACTCTTAATGATTCAGTACTTAATGGTTAAAACATCTTATTGATTCAACTCAACGCTTAATAATTGCGAAGTTGACAAAAAGCCCTAAGTGACAGATGAAAGAATATGTGCCTTGACACAAACTTCAACAAGCGTACATGTTAGTGCAAACTTCAATGCACAACAGTTAACTCGTCCAAAATAGTATCGATATAAAACTATTCCTCAAAACCCATTACGATGTAATAACAATCTATCTCGTTTGATAACGCAACTCATGTTTGTCTAGAAAATATAATTTTTTTTCAGTGTGTTATGTGTTTCATAATATTACAAAAAAATTACAGTGTAGGCATTTTTGGCATGTTCAACCACTCGTTTTTTAACTAAAAATTCAACTTGCCTTATTTAAGCCATTACAGAAACGACATAAACAAAGTAGCTACACACTTCCAAGTGAGTTTTTCCTCCACCCTCTTAGTTAAGTCAATAAAAGGTAATTAGCCATTATGAAATATCTATTACCAAAAATAATGCAAATAAAGTTAAGTGATAACTAAAACAGCCAGCTAAACAATGTTTTAATGTTGCTAGGAGGATAAAATTTTGAAAACATCATAGATAAACAAGATTCTTACAATGAAATACTCAAACATGTCACATAAAACTTTGGTTTTAATTAATTTGTGATAAAAATTTAATGGTTTAGTTTTCTAATTTTCATTTTGTTTCTTGTTTTAATTATTTAGTTCATTAACTTTTTAAAAAAAAAAACATAATATGCGGTTGTCTTATAATTTTTAAAATTTTGGTCAATGTTTTGATATATTTTTTCGAAAACATAGTTGTATTTTAAATCAAGTATTTTTTTGGTATTTTAGGTTATACCGAGTGTTGTTACCATTCCGGTATCGTAATGAATAGAATCAATTACTAGTGAAAAACATTCTTGCCAGTTTGTAATCAAAACGGTTTTGATAGCTTTTATTATTTTCAACGAGCCGAGACGACCGAACTACCACACGTGACGCATAGGAATGACTTTCATTCGTTAACTTAAATTAAAACAGAATGCACAATGCTAGTTAAAATAAAAGGTTAATCAGATCATTATATTCAGAATTTTAGTGGACATCACGAAAATTTAAATAAAAAGTAAATCAAACCGTACTCTAGTTGTTTCAATTTTAATCACTAAATTGTTGTGAAATTGACAGGTTTTTAAGTCGTAATGTCTAGTTTTCTCGTAGTAGTGATGCATCATATGTGTCATTTGTATATAATATGACATTCATTTTTATCTTACTAAAGTTGTTAGATATTACATTTTCATATACCATTTTTCAATCTAAAGGTTTTAAAATGTTTATTTTACTCCTTTTTGTCATTATTTTTCTCAATTAACTTTAACCTTATAACTCTCTTAAATAGTTTTGTTAATTAAAAGGGCATCTTTGTATTTTTACTAATATAGATTAAATATGCAATTTTCTACCATACTTAAATTAGTTATGGGTGAATAAACTACAAAAAAGAAGTTATCATTAGAGAAAAAGACTCACTCTCTTTTTTATTTTCACTCTCAAACTCACACGCTTTCCAATAAAACCTTAAATTCTAACTGCCTTTTCACCTCCGCCTCACTACCACTATCGCCACTACACCTCCTCAACACCACTGTATCGCCACCATACCAAAAGCAGATGGTTGATTTCTTGAACGTATCTTCAATATTGGTGCAAAAGGGTTGTCCACGTCTCATCTCTATTGAGCCAAACCCTATATTTTGTAAAAATGTTTTCCCATTTGATGCAGAAAGAGTTTCTATTTGTTATTATTTTACGATAAGATAAACATGAGTAGAAGATGACAGTGATACCAGTGGTGATTCAATTCATTCTTAGATTTGGTTTGATTTGCTTGATTTTGGTCGATGGTTACAAATTGAAGTTATGGTGGAAGATGACATTGACTTGTGGTGGTGGTCATAGGCGGTGATTGGTGGTGGCAAATGAGAGGGAATGGGAGGGGTGGAAGATGATAATGATGTCGAAGTTAACTAAATTACATAATAGTCATCTTTTTACTTTGAGTATATTGTACAAGTAATCCCATATTTGAAAAGTTAAAGTAACTTTTAATTTAATAGAAAAAAACCTAATTGTGTTAATGAGCTAAAATTAAGTAGAATTAAGATTTTATAATCTTAGGGAGACAAAACATTATTTGCATTAAATCGCACGGAACAAAAGCAAAATTTACTCATGTTTTTTCTACCTTTCATTACTTACTATTTATTTATTGTTTTAAAAAGCAAACTTTACTCAAGTTTTTCTACCGGCCATTATTTATTTATCGTCTGAAATTCTTGAAATAGTATTCAATTGTTTATCACCAAAATATCTGAAATTTCAGATATTTGAAAATTCATATTCGGGTTCGAATAGTGGTTTTGGAAATATTCAGATATTCTAATATTTGAAATATCTTTATAAAAAATAATTAGTAATTAGAAATTTTGGATATTTCAAATATTTTTATAAGAAATTCAGATATTCAAAAGTTTTTCTAATAGAAAAGTATTAAATTGTTATAAAACTTGTTAAAAAGTACATATTTTTTAAGAATTCGGATATCCAAACAGATATCCGAATCCAAATCTGAAAATTCGGATACAGTTTTAGATATTAAAAACCATTATCTGAAATTTTTAAATATTCGATTTTAAAAACCTCTAATCACCATTGACAATCATCATGCAATATGACATATTTTGATTTCAAGATCCATAAGAAAATATTGCATTCCAAAAATTAACAAATAACCTAATTTAAAATTTAAAACACTAATCAAAACTCGAACTCATACTTTTATCTTAAAAGTGATCTACTCATTATTGTGTAAGCGAGCTTATGTATCCTACGTATTACATGTTTTTATTGGTTACCAGTGCATTAACGGGTTCATGTTATTGTTGTTAGGAACAGGATCTTATAGTTAAGAAGCTATTTCATTACTAAGAGATTAAACAAATACTCAATCATCAAAAAGTGGCCTTTAGGTATTTCGTTTTAAGAAATATGTTCAAGATGAAAAACACAAGGATATATCGATGAAAACCAACCACCACTCCAGATCAAATTATTGAAATATTCTATTTTTGCACACGTCGATCATGTTACATCTAGCCCACAGTTGAATAGTGGGTGGTGGGGGTGCTTGTGCGTGACATCAAGTTAGGTGAGTCATAGGAGTGCGTGGGTGAGTGAAAGATGGATGATGATAGTGATGGTTCACATCATAGTTCATCTTTTGCCTAGCTACCAAAAATGTACATCTTTTGTCGTCCACAATGGTTTTCTAAAACATTTTTTTAAGTCTGTGGTTAATATATATTTTTTTCTTACTAATAAAACCATTGAACACCGGTTATGAAATTGTAATGAAAGTAATGTGTTTTAGATAGGAACAAATGTCAAGCATAGACTCCGCAAATTCGGTCATTACTATGATAAAATAATTTTAAGAAAAGACGATGTGTCTACTATTGTGATAATGTGCATCTTTTCTATACAATAAGTTGAAGATTTAAATACCGAAAGAAAAAGTATAGTGTCTTATGGGTCGATGTGGGACTAGCCTACTAGATAGAAGCTTTTGCATTTTAAATTGGAGTTCTCGTGTTCAAAACTTGACATGGTGTATATTGATGGTGTAATTTAGAAGTAGAGTAGATTTGACATTAAAAAAAGTTGTCTTGTGCGATTATACTAGAAGTTGTAGAAAAAGGGAAAGAAAATCTAACTTGCATTATAAAAAAGTTACATTTATTATTTTTGCTGGATGTGTATGTATCTGGCTTTGTATTCATGTACATTCGATGAATGTATCATGTGGTATGCGTATATACACAACCATAAGTACACACGTACATCTATTTGAGCATTGATTAATCTCACTGAGTATACAAGCACAATCATTCATTTCGTTATCATGAGCAACAAACTATGAAAGAAGTATAAAGTGTATGACACTATGATAACTCGTGACTAACACTTGAAGTGGTCCAAACATAAAAGGGTTTGGTTAATGTGGCATAGATGCAAAAAGGGTTTGTTCATCTATATTGGAGACTCAAAAGGGTTTGTTCAGTGTGATGCAATGATAACATGTGAACTCAAAGTGGGGTTTCTAAGCATAACATGGTCGTGTATGCAAAGATTATTTATAAAATTTCACATATGCAAATGAAGAAGTTATAACACGTTGCGGCTAAAGTTTATGTGTTTCAAGTGTTTTTGGTTATGTTATATTACAACTTCTAGCTAGTTTTATACTAGATTCCAATAAGCAACTTGTGTGATAATCAATTCTTTATATGCAAATTGATAGACAACACCAATTGTGAAATGCATATGTCTACAACTTCTTCATTAATAAACATTATACATCAAATTTTGGAAGCTTGCGATGTGAAACCATGTGGTACATCCAAGTGCTCCAACTTACAAAAAGGGACAACAACATGTTTGGTGGTTTTTTTTCTAAAAACTGAAATATAAAGGGTATAAATGTAATTGTATGGCTTTTGATATCTCTAAATAAAGATGTGCATTGGGAGTAGAGATCTAGTGTTAGATCGAGGAAAATGACATTTGAGATGCACCCCCAAAACAATATATATGAAAAGGACTTTTGAGGGCTTCTTTGGCAGCAGACAACATGAGCCCACCACTCCCTCAACTATCAAACAAACATCTTTTAGACCCCTGGATCTTTCTCATTTGTTTCAGATAACGAAAAGCATCCACTTCCAATAAGGACAAATATATGATTAACTGCTTTTTTCAATTGCTCAACTTGGAAATATAGTTGCTACTTGCTACCCATAAAATGTTTACATCAACCACTTTAGAAATTTAAAAAATGAGCTTATATTTCTGCTTTTGAGAGTGGGTTTTAACTCTTACTTTGAGTTTTTAACTTTAGATAATATATTAGATATTCGTAAACTTACTTAACACTTAAATAAATCAATGAACACTATAGAAAGTATCAAATTAAGAAAAATCTTGGGTTCGTCACTGATAAAGTACGATGAGTTAAAAAGTTATTAAAGTCATTAATATAAATCCTTACAACGGAATAAAGTGATTTATTGAGGTTTGGGTGACCTTTCACAATTTTATTTATTTTTTTAATTTTATTAATAAGTAATATGAGAAATATAAAAAAAGAGATAATTTCTATTTTAACTACTCATTTTATTAATAATAATTTAAAAGTTTCTTTTAATGTTAAAAGTTTTAATGTATATAATTTTTTACAAGAACGATATATGAAGTTGTACGGTTAACATATTTTTACGGGTAAATTTCGTATATATCCTTAAAAACTATAGAATTATTATATTTAATCAAATAAAACTTTAAATATGACATATCTTTCAAAACTAATTTAAATATTAAATTACTTAAATTATACTATACAATTTCAGAAATAACTATATCACCATTATTTTTATAATATTTAAAACTTTCATATATACCCGCATACAATACTTTCCAAAAAAATTATTAGACTTGGGTATTTTATTAAGATAATTTTTAACCTAATCACTTCTTTCACAATTTTAAAACCATCAAATTACATCGTTCTTCACTTCAAAAAATGATGGGATCAAAAACTCAGATGGCCAAATCGACGATCAATGTTAGAAAAAATCAAATATCTTGGCAAATATCTCTATTGTCACTAAACCAACAGATTGAATGTGAAAAACAAAGCATACATTATTTACTGGAACAAAATCAATGGAGCACTTTAACCAAAAACACAAATATCTAGAGCTCACTGTATCAGATAAGAAGTAAAAATAAATATCTCCCAAATATCAAAAAAGTAAAAAGACATTGAGAGTTTAGTTCTTTGATGTGACTATACCTCTATCGATTACACCTTAGATCAAATTTTTTAATGTGATTATACCTTATTTGAAACAGGTGAGTATTAGTTTTCAATTATTTGTTGTGATTATAACTTACCTGATCATACCTAATGGATTTTACGTTGATTCTTCGATACTTAAATGATTTGCGATTTTAGGATCTGGAGAATTACAACCGGCGCTCTAAATAAGAAGAGATGTAACTTTGATCGATTGCTCTTTGATAATAAAAATAAAATAGAAGTTACAAAAAATCATAAGATTGGTAGGGGTATAATATTCTTAAAGTAAAACTTCATTTAATTCAAGTATATATGGTAAGTTTTGTTTTCATCATATACATGTAGAATTTAATTTTACATAATAAAATCTTCCCCTGTAGTTTGAAATTTTAGCATATTTTTAGATTTACAAAAGTATATATAAAATTTTCCATACTACTTACATAATTATTCTTCTGTAGTTCTGTTCTCCTTTTTAAGGCCCATTTATGAGAATTGGACTCCAACTTGTCCACTACAATTTTATGATTTTAAGTTTCATTTTCATACATTAAGGCCCACTAAGACAAAATAACGGTTTTATTTACATTAAATGCCTTAATTCTATTAAAATATTAGATTACATAATGACATAATATATTGATATATTTTTGACATAATGACAAGTATATGAATAAAATGAAAATTATTGGACAAGTTAAACTTTCAAAATATTTATTAGATGGAACATATATAACATGAAGTCCACAAAATCGGAACGTGACATTGTGGCTGGATATAGTTACGAATTAAACGCCTAGAAATACGGCCATTAAAAACTATTACCCAAATAATCAAGAATAAAACTCGAGGCCTACAAAGATGGAAGTCGGCCCATTAATGTCAAAAGATGGTTTCAGAGTGGATTTGCTACACTGCTTTTTTTCTAATTAAATAATAACTTTTTATACCTTTTTTATTATCATACGCTTCATAATCACTTTTAAAATTATTAAAAAAATTTATATATGTTGAACGGTGCTTTTTTGAATATACAAATAAATAATAATATTTTCTTCTTACTTAACTTACACTCATATAAAGAATAAACTCACAATTTTATGCTCTTAAAGATCCATAAATTGGTTATTAAAAAATTGCGCCATTTAGTTTAGTTACATGCTGATTTGACCGGGTAGCTAAAAACCAAACCGTTTTAATCCAATAACCAGTGTTTTTAAATAACATCTTTTTAAGTCATTCAAATATAAAAACAACAAA
Organism: Flaveria trinervia; assembly: GCA_025506515.1. Taxonomy (NCBI): domain Eukaryota; kingdom Viridiplantae; phylum Streptophyta; class Magnoliopsida; order Asterales; family Asteraceae; genus Flaveria; species Flaveria trinervia. The sequence goes on from CM046447.1 coordinate 88,199,327, forward strand.
ATAATCTTATTAAAGCTTAGCTTTGATTTATTTTTTAATTTTAGAAAGAAAAAAAAAACTTTACCAACTTAGCTCATGACGCGGGCACTGCATGATTTGTGGAGGGGCGGATTGCAAAGCGAAATATTCAACACCGTAAAATATATAAGTTTGTGAATAGGATTATTTTGAAATAAACTAAGAGCATTTTTCATGTGTGCATGCCAATTTTGAAACACGAATACAAAAAAGATCATAACGACTATCGACGCAAACAAACAATTAAAGGTTTATTAATTCACTCGTCTTATGCAAATTAGAAGAAACCACATACATGTCTTCTATTCCAAAACAATTTTAGATATTTTATCAAATCAAGTCAAATAATCAATGAATTGTTTCGATTTCTCAAAATCATGATATCACGATTCTTAAATGAAAAGATGAACCATTTTATATCATTTTCAATTTACAAGCATATTATGGTTTCGATTTACCTTATATCACGTTATGTTTTAATTCCAACTCACTGATCTTTTGACGCCTTCATTAATGTATTTAATATCATTCACAACAACTCTTCTGCAAAGTCTCAATTCAATACTTATATATATATACAAATCTCGATTGCAACAGTAACAATGGTTCTTATGATTCAATGATTTAGATTTCAAGATAAATTTTAGTATTTTAGTTTTTTACATTAAATTGACTTATGAAAGCATGAAACTTCGATTTAGTTTGATTGATGTAAGCATGAAACTAATTTATGTTTTTGGTCAACAAAAAGACAAACTAGCATAAATGGTCCTTATTGTTTAATCAAATTATATGTTTGGTCCCCAAACTTTAAGAATTGCAAAGATAGTCCAACATTTTGTGTAATCATTGCACATTTGGTCCTTGGTAAAGATTCAAGTTCTATGTTACATTATTTCAAGTTACAAGTAGACATAAGTTAAAATTAGAGTAAATTACAAATTTTGTCCTTTAAGTATGTTTAAAATTATGAATCTTGTCCTTAAACTTTGATAATTACACTGAACGTCCTTTATTTAAAAATTTATCATGTTTTATGTCCTTTCTACTAACTGATGTTAACTTTTTCTGTTAGTTTTGTGTGAATGTACCATTTTGCTCTTATCCCTTAAAAGACGAAATCCGCAATTTTCCTTAATCTTTTACTATTTCAATTTTGTTTTTATTTTATTTACTTATACACCCTTGTAAACATATCTTAAATGCATATACACCCAAACAAAAACTTTAATTATATATATACCCAATTTATTGTTATGACAATATTACCCTTCCAAAAGAATTAATAAGAACTTACACATGGATATATATGCCATTAAGGGTAGTTTGCTAATTATGAAGTTTTAGTAAAAACAAGGGTGAATTAGTCATTTTATAAACCACTTTTAATGAAAATGAGTAAATTTGCTAATTATGAGGTTTTGTAAGGGGATATATGCATTTAAAAGTTTTGCTTGGGCATATATGCAATTAAAGAGTTTTAGAGGGGGAAATATGCTTTTAACCCATTTTTATTTTATAAACTTATCTGAAATATGATTACTTAAATATTTTTCTATAAAATATAATTTTATCTATAGGTTTTTTTAATTTATTATATTTTTGTTTATAAAAATTAGTTATCTATCTTTCTAATCATACCAAAACAAGATAGAGAGTTTGAGATATTTTTTTATGATATAAATTTAAACTAGTAATTGATTTTGTTTCATCATCGTTTTTCTATTATCTTTTTGTTATAAGAATTTTCAATTATTTTAAATAGTTTGACTTACGGTTTATCATTAGAAACATATTAGAGATCATATGATTTTAGTATATGGCATTTTATATTTTGCTTGGTTATAATTATTTTAAGTTGAGCTATATGTATAATTAAACATTGATAAATATATGGAGTATTTAAGTGTTTTTACTGAAAAAAAGGCTCAATAACTTAATTGTAAAACCAAACCAAAGCAAACCCTTAGTAATTGTTTGGTTCAGTTTCATTTTAATTTTAAGTGGTTTGGTTTTGATTTTCGTTAATAAAAAAATTATTATTAACAGTATAAATAAAACCATGAATAAAAGTACATTTAATAAAAAAAATTGGATGATTGTTTATTTAAAAACTCCAAGTAGTACTTTAGTAACATTTTGGTATATTTTATTTTAAATTAAAGTAACACGCTATCACACTATATTATATTTAAAAACAAACCATTTGATTGAATACGAAAAATTAAAAATTCATATCATAAATCAAAATCTTATTTTCTCCAACTGATTTCAAATATAAACCCTAAACCTAATAACTTGAAACGATTAAAAAATCTTGTACCAGAAAAGTTAAAAATCTAGTTGTCTAATTTCTATAAGTTTTATTACAAAGGTAATGAACAAATTGAACAAATAAAAAAATTATAAGAAAATAAAAATCTATAAATAAAATTACATTTTATATAAAAGTAAAACTAAATTATTACTAATATTTATGATTATTTTTTTTAAACAAAAGGGTCTAAAAATAAATAAAAGTAAATAAAATAAAATAAAATTAAAATAATAACACATTTCGTTATTTTAAGGGTTAAAGGTAAAATGACTATTAAGAAAATAAGTTTATTAAAATAAAAGTGGTTAGAAAAGAGAAAAAAATTAGAGAGAAATAAAGTAAATAAAATAAAAAAAGAGAAAAAAATAAAATATTATTAAAAATTACAGATTTCATCCTTTAAATGATAAGGCTAAAATGATCTTTTACAAAAAACTAACTGAAAAAATTAACTTCAGTTAGTAGAAATGACATAAAGCGTGATAAAAATTTAAATAAAGGACGTTCAGTATAATTATAAAAGTTTGAAGATAGGATTTATAATTTTAGGTATACTTAAAGGACAAAATTTGTAATTTACTCTTAAAATTATTAATATTAATCAATGATGGTAAAATTACAAACATAACATTAAATTTTGTATACAAAGAAGTTTTCGAATGTTTATGGATTTTCTCATGTTCAATATAATTTTGTGATTTAATGACACGGACAGTCCCGAGGGTTTGTACGTATTGCAACTTTAGTTCTCACTTTTAGAAAATTACAGATGTAGACATGTACTATACGAAAAATGTACGTTGATAATCCCTAACACTAACACATGTTAAGTCACTCTATTAAGTGTTTGAATATGACAAATATACCCTCCTAGAATAAAAAAATAAGCTAAAAGTTAATTAAATAGAACCTTAACAAATCTAATCCACACCCTCCCCCAAACCAACCACTATCTCATCAAAAAATAAACACTTAAAATTTTCTAATACCACCACCACCCTACGGCTTTTGCCACCGAAAATCAAATCACCCGGCATCATCTTCATCATCAGTGATCTTCCACCTCACCGGAAATCGAATCACTCGGCGTCATCTTCATCATCATCGATTTTCCCCTACCAACCTAAAAGCATATCTGATTCGAAAACGCCACCACCATCGTAGATCTGCTTTGAAATCGTTGCCACCGGCCATCGATCTTCCATCTCACCGGTTCTTCTCCGCCACTCAACACCATATGAGATTTCGATCTCGATTGTGATGTAATATTTTAAGGGAAGATCTTTACTTCTAAAGTGGGTGTTTGAGAAATTGGATAACAAGATTCAAAAAATCCAGAAAGGCAATATCTTTATGCTTTTATGTATAGAATTTCAAAAAATCTAGAATTTCATAAGCGGTTAAGGTAAAGGGTGGATCGGGTGACCGGAAGTAGGTCGTTGTGTCAACAAAAAATGCTTGATAGTTTTGTCTCCGGAGAAGAAGGTGCCCATCGGAAGCAATTATGGTCATTGGCCGGAGGTGGCGGTGGGCAAAGGGTGAAGTTAGGTTAGAAGAAATTTAACCTCACTTAATATCAAGGATTGTCAACATGCACTCCTCGCATACTATAGGCCAGCATCTTTAATTTTTTAAAAGTAAAGACTGAAGTTGCTAGATCTGTAAACCCCACGAACAATCAATGTAATTTACTTTAATTTTGTTATTACTTAAAGTTTTTATTTATAACTTTATTTTATTTCGTATTACACTATATCATAACTTACAAAGTATTAACAATAATATTATAACTTATGAATCTTTTTAGTAGAAAGTATTTTTTAATGATTGAAATCGTGCATTACATAAATTTTTAGTCTAGTATAATACTAAAAGAATAACTTGGAGAACACTTGACACATTCTTATGCTCCTTAACTTTGTTTTTTTTTCTAACTCATTCTCTCATAAATAATTACCTAATTAATAAAGATTAAATAATTTTAATTATTTATAAGATTAAAAACATTTTTTAATTATTTAAGAAATATATCTTTGTTGGATCAAGAAGAATGCTAATTGATGTCGGTTTGTCAAGCCTAATCAAAAATAATTTATAACGGTCCAAACTCACCTAAGATAATGAATTGAATGAAACTATGTCTACGCACTTATCCGAATCATACCCTACGTTTGTTTTACCTCAATCCCATCCACAATTGATGTTTACAGATGAAAAGAAATCTAAAACATTCAAAAACAGAACAATTGGATTGAAGATAAAACACGTATTTTAGAATCTCAAAACGATTAATAATGTTACTCGGTTTAATTCACCGTGTTCAAACATCAAGATTAACAAAAAACAATCAAGAACAAGTCATAGTATAAACCTTACCACCCGGAGAAGATCACGGGTGGATTAGCCGGACATGGAAACAACAAACAACTCAAAATCGAAAGTCAACATGGTATCTCAACATTAAAGATTCAAACCGAATGATAAAAATGAGATCTTGAGCCTTGAAATTGCCTCCTGAAGCCTCCTGGATCGATTGGGGTCGTTCGGGAACCTTGGGGGCGGCTTAAAGTGAAAAGTCCCCCTTAAACCCTAATTTTTGCGACTTATAAGTGATTTCAACGCGTCATGTACTGTAGGTCAACATTCTGCCGTAAGTCAGGTTAGGGCCATTCTGTTTATTTTTGAACTGATGCACCATAAGTCATGTTTCCGCCGTAGGTCATGGCCAATCAGCTTTGTCCGGTTCTTGTTTTCTTCGTAACTTCTTCGTTCGAACTCCGTTTTCCTCCCCATTTGCGGCCACGTTCTCGTAATTGAATCCCCTTTCATCTCATCTTTCATGGTCTTCACTTATCATCCATATGCATTCTTCAAAACCCCTCAAATGGTTGCGTTTAACCTACAAAACATCAAATTATCATAGTTAACTTATTCAACACAATATTTTATATATAAGCTCATTAAACACATTAAAATTAACTATTAATCATGATAAACATCGTTCCAAGCCCCTTACATCACTAATGCAACCAAAACTAAGTCACTTAGATAATTTTGGTGCTGCATGCAAAGGCTTCCGAAGCTTAACATGGAACTTCCGAAGGATGTAGAGCTCTTCCAAGGACGAAATGAAAGATCAACTTCCGAAGACAGAACTCTACTTCCGAAGTCAAGTGCATACTTCCGAAGTTCAAGTCTTAGAAGAATAAGCTGAAGACCACTTCCAAAGTATGATGAAAAGAAGAAGTCTCCAAGCCTTGGAAGAAGCAACCTCTTCCGAAGTATAAGTGGCTTCGGAAGTACTTACTCTTCCGAAGCCATTTAACCTTTGGAAGACACTGCTATGAACCAGTGGACACAAGTATGGTCTCTGACACTCCGCTGCAGACCCATCTGATACTGTATGGCTTCTTCCTAAAGAGCCATGCAGTTGACCATACTTTATTCTACTGTTCACCTTTTTATGATAATACAAGTTACCAACTTTAGTTGGTGACAAAAGGTAAGTCAGGGACATGTCCTGACTACCAAATTTCAGATAAGACTTTATCCGAGATACCTTAAACTTTAGTCTTGTAGTATAGACTTTAACTATAGGATCCCAGCTGGTACCAAAGTATATCCGGTTGTAGGTAGTATTATATATAGGTTCTCTTTGTAACTTATTCCATACCGCTTGTAAGAGTCTTTTATTATTGAGTTGAGAAGCAATATATAAAAGTACCTTGAAAATTACTTCATGTGTTCTTTACTACTTTCTATATTGTGATCAACTCTTACTAATTCTATCTTAACCCGAGTGTTGTTCTAGGTGAGTTTGAGAGAAAACAAAGTGTTAAGTGACAAACATCGATCCTGCAATTGGTATAAGAGCTTCTCAGGCTCTTGATTGCGTGATCTAACAATCCAAATCAACCTGTTTTTCACTCCTCCCTACAACCCACTCACTCAAATGGCTCTTAACAAGTCCAAGGTAGAGATGGGAACCATGACAAAGGCTCCCATCATTACTCCTAAAAATTCTAGGTCTTGGAGCAGGAGAATGGAAGGCTTCATTAGATATCAAGACAGCAGGATGTGGAACTCCATTGTCAATGGCCTGTATAAGCCAAAGGTAGCATCACCTGGTGGAAATTGTGCCATGATAGAAAAGGCTGTAGAGGATTACTCTGATGAAGACAGAAAGAAGATGGACATCGACAGCAATGCCATGACCATTCTTATGACTGCAATACCGAACTCCATCATGGTGGGATTCGAGCATTACACGACTGCTAAAGAATTGTTTGATGCACTTGCTCAGATGTACTCAAGCTCCAATGACTCAAAGAAGGAGTCGCTAAAGCAGTAATTTGAGAACTTCACTCATATTGCTGGAGAGACTCTCAGCCAGCAATACTCAGGTACATGGATCTTATCTCTTCTCTTCAGTCTGTGAAGATCACTCCCGAACTTAGAGATCTTACTAGAAAGTTTATGAGTGCTCTTCCAAACAAGTGGACATTCTACTGTGTCTCTATCAAGAGGACAGAGAACTTGAACACTCTCACCATGACTAAACTCTATGGCATTGTTGATGGATATCGTCTAGAGATGGAGAGTAAGAAGGGCCACCAAACAAGCAGACCCATGAGTCTTCCTGCTAGCAATGCATTAATGGTTGCTGAAGGCTCATTACCCCCACAACCTCAGCATTACTAGCAGCCATCCTGTTCTTCTGGACCTTACATCACTTTTCCTGAGACTCCAAGGTCTCAACAGGCTCAACACAACTCATTTCAGGAAAGTTATGCCTTTTTCTTAGGAAGTGGACTCTCTGGTGATTTTCAATACTGCTTTGATGATCTTGAGTGTTTCAGTCCAGATGATGTAGAGTACGTGGACATTGTCCAACAGATGGCTCTTTTAACTTATAGAGCAAAGAAGTTCTTTAAGAGAACTGGAAGGCATTTCCCTCAAAACCCAACTGCCAGCAAGTTGGGTTTGACAAGACCAAGGCAAAATGTTACAACTGTAACCAACTGGGTCACTTTGCAAGGGAATGCAAGGCTCCCAAGACTAATCCGGGAACCCCACAGGCCTCCACACATCCCTCAACCTCAAAGCCCGCTGAAAAGTCAACTGAAACAGCTGCAATGGCTCAAGAAGTTGATTGGAGCTTCATGGTACAGGATGTGACTCCTGCTCAAGCTCTCATGGCGAGAACAGACGATGCCCAGGTATATGAACATCTCTGCACTCCAGCCTGTATAGCTAAAGTTAAACTCTATCAGGATTACAATATGGAAATCAGATCTGATATTGAGTCTTTAAACATCTTAAAATCTGATTTTAAAAGAGCCGAATCTGACTATAAAAGAAAATTGAGGAGTTAGAGAAAACTGTGTCTCTTTTAAAACATGAACACACAAACTACAAGACTCAAATCAAGGATCTGATATCCAAATTGTCTGAGGCTCAAGCCCAGCTTATCACTACTGAGGCTCAGGCCAGGAAGCATGCTATCTCTGAGCAGAACTTCCAAGCTATTCTTGCATCATCCTCCCATTCCAAACTCTGTTATCAGAACAAAGGAGGGTTGGGAACCAATGAAATTACTCCACCACACTCCTATGAGTCTATTAGACAGCCTAGATGTGGTACTGAGGAGCAAGAGGTTCCAACTGCTGACCCTTCCTCACTAGAGTTGAAGGATGAAACAACAGTAGTGGCCACCAGAGGAAAGGAACAGGTAGATGTACCCATCTCCTCCTGTGAAGAACAAATCCTAACCACTAAGGCCAGAAGAAGCAGAGCTAAAGCTGCTAGAAGAACTGCTAAGAAGATGGCCGAGTCCAAGCTGAAGATTGACCTCAAACAGAAAGGTGTCTTTATCTCAGTTGGATTCCAAGTGTTAGGTACTTCTGATTCAGGAAAGGAGTGTAATACTAGCACTCCTGTCCTGCCAAAGGATCAGAAGTTGAAGGGAAAAGTTGCTGATGAAGAAAAGAAGCCCAAGAAACAGCAACCCTCACATTCCCAAAGAACTAACATTGCATGCATAATGTGTGGTCTGCAAAACCACATGGCAAAAGATTGTTATTACAATCCTGCAAGCACACATTATGCAAATAATGTTAGAAAAGGATTCAAGGAAGGTTTCACATTTGGACCTTTTTAAACGTTTCAAGTGATGAAAAAGGGAAAGCTAGTTTCGAAAGCCAGGTTGCTTTCAGAAGAAACTCCTTCTTCCGAAGGGAAAATGGCTTTGGAAGCAAAAACTACTAAAGTTCGGAAGAACAAGAAAGCTCCCTTGAAACCTTCCCAGAAGAAGACTGCTTCGGAAGATAAGGTGGTGAAGGCTTCTTCCGAAAAGAAAGAAGCTTCGGAAGATGGCCATGCTGCAAAAGCTTCAACAAGCTCATCCCCCAAGATCAACCAAAGGAGGGACTGGAAGATCAAGGAAGATGCTACAGCCCAAACCTCTTCTCCAAAGACCTCTATTGAACCCCCATGTATAACATTTGGTTCAATTATGTCATTATCTTTGGAAGAACCCAAGACCAGCAAGACTTAGGCTTCCAAACAAAACTAATAATCTCATCTTATGTGTAGGGACATCTATATGACAGGAACAACGATGTCTGGATTGTAGACAGTGGATGCTCCAGGCACATGACAGGGAACAGATCTCTCCTTCACCAGTTTCAAAACTATGATGGAGGTCCTGTCCAATTTGGAGGTGAGGCCGGAGTATATATTTCTAGCAGAGGGAGTATATCCAACGGTAAATTAAAGGTTGACAAAGTTCACTTTGTCAAACAGCTTGAACACAATCTGTTGAGTGTTTCTCAATTCTGTGATCAAAAGCACCAAATGCTTTTCACAAAACATGAGTGCATTATCCTCAAACCAGGGATGACTATTCCTCCAGAATTTGTGCTTCTTAGATCTCCCAGGAAAGGGATATGTACAAGCTGGATATGAACAATGCTTCCCCAATGGGTGAAGTATCATGCTTTCTTTCCAAAGCTGATAGTGATGAGTCAACACTGTGGCATAAACGTATGTGTCATGTAAATTTTAAGACAATGAATAAATTGGCTAAAAATAACTTGGTACATGGTTTGTCTAAAAATAAATTTTTCTGCAAAGATAACTGTGTTGCATGCTTGAAAGGGAAACAACATAGGACATCTCAGAAATCCAAATGTGTTAACTCTATCACTACTCCATTACACTTATTGCACATGGATCTTTTTGGTCCCACAAGTATAATGAGCATTGGAAGGAAATCATATTGCCTTGTGATAGTTGATGATTTTACAAGATTCGCATGGGTATTCTTTTTAGAAACTAAAGATGAAACTGCTGAAACACTAAAATCTTTTATTCTTAAAATAGAAAATCAAATTGATCACAAGGTTAAAATCATTAGAAGTGATCAAGGGACTGAGTTTAAGAACTTCATTCTTGACTCATTCTGTAACTCAAAAGGGATTGCCAGACAAGATAGTGCTCCCAGAACTCCTCAACAAAACGGTGTTGCTGAGAGGAGGAACATGATACTTATTGAGGCTGCTCGAACTATGTTAGCTGATTCAAAACTACCTCTAACATTTTGGGCAGAGGCAGTCAGCACTGCATGCTATGTCAGAACAAAGTTCTTGTAGTTAAGCCCCATGGAAAAACCCCTTATGAGCTATGGAACAAGAGGTTACCGTTCATTGGCTTTCTAAGGTCCTTTGGCAGCAGGTGTACCATACTTAACACAAAAGACAATTTAGCTAAGTTTGCTGAAAAGTCGGATGATGCTATCTTTGTTGGGTACTCTTCTAGCTCCAAAGCTTACAGAGTATACAACATTAAGAATCAACAATCTGAGGAGTCATCCAACATAGTTGTTAATGAGCACACTCCTTGTGTTAGGGGGAATGACCCTGATCATATTTTTGATTTAGAATTGTTTCCAAACTATTCTAAACCTTCTTGTGAGAATGTTTTAGTTGGAACAAGAGCTCAAAATGATGCTGATGCTGCTGCTGATTATCAACTGTTTGAGCTATCCAGACCTAGTCCAAATTCTCCAAGAGCTGCAATAAATGAAGTTTCCACCATTCACATATCTGATAGCTTGACCATATCAAGGAATAGTGAAGCTTTTATAAGTGAATCACTTGCCAAGCCTCAAAACTCATTAGGTGATCCACCACAACACCAGGAAGAAGGAAGTAGTGTTTTGAAGGAATAGGAAACTGTTAATACTGCTTCACTGCCAACCATTGATGATGTTTCTCACTCATTCAATCAGTCCTTATTGAATGATTTTGAAACAACAGCTGGACAGAGTGTTTCAATTCCTGAGCAGAATATGTCCAACTGGACCTATCTCTACAACTGGAAGTGATTCCTTGCCTTAGGATTCATAACACTCATCCTACTGAGAACATCATAGGGGATGTCATTGAGGGTGTGAGAACAAGAGGACAGACTCATCATGGGAATGTCTGCTTGTACTCATGCTTTCTATCCCAGATGAAACCCAAGAAGGTAGAAGATGCCTTAAAAGATAGTAGTTGGCTTGAATCGATGCAAGAGAAGCTGCTTCAATTCAAGAGACAGGAGGTATGGAACCTATGTCCGCTACCATCTGGTCAAGTACCAATAGGCACTAAATAGGTTTTCAGAAACAAGAGAGATGATAGAGGCTTGTTCATCAAGAACAAAGCAAGACTTGTTGTTCAAGGATACACCCAAGAGGAAGGAATAGATTATACTGATGTCTTTGCACCAGTTGCAAGACTTGAGGCAGTTAGGATCTTCCTTTCTTATGTTGCATCCAAGGACTTCATTGTCTATCAACTTGATGTCAAGTGTGCATTTCTATATGGGGATATAGATAGGGAAGTCTATGTATGTCAACCTCTAGGATTTAAAGACCCACAGCAACTTGAGATTGACAATCTCAAGGTCAAACTAGCTGAGAAACAGACAGAGAGGTCTGTTAGGCATGTACCTGTTTAGGTCTCATTGACTTCTTTCTCTAGTTCATCCAGCTCTCAAGATGATGCTACCAAAAATGGGGAGAATGTTTAGAGACAAACACTTGAGGACCCATAACAGAGCCACACTTCAACTTCATATACTCATATCATTACTGTGCTTGAGCCATCTCAAGACATTCTTCAGATTGACTCAAAGATGCTCAACGATCTCTACAGACTCTTCACCAAGTTTCTGTTGAGATCCTCCACTAATCAGCCAAGCCCTGATGTTGCAATGCTTTATTTCGGAGCTGAAGAGCTTCAGAGGCTGACTGCACCTTCTACCACTATGGAAGAAGTTGGTCAACCTAAGGTCCACATGGAACCTAAGATTCATTTCGAAGGGGAAATAGGGACTGATGGCCCAACAATTGAAATAGTTAGGATAGAATCTGCATCTCCTCCAACTTCCGAAGCTGAAGTTAAAGCCTCGGAAGAACAAGCTGAATCTTTCGAAGCTAAAATGGAAGTTGTGGAAGGACTGTTTAAAATGTCCGAGGAACTGATCATCACAGATGCAATCCTTGAAATGGCATTTGAGGTGAACAGCGAGGACTTCTGACTCTACCTCCATCCCAGACACCATCTCTACCTCTCTCACAATCAGAATCCACTCTCCAAGAACCACCACTGTTAGGCTCTTCAAAGGATAAAGGGAAAAGAAAGATGACTACGGAAGACCTTCAGGAAGCGGAAAAGATTGAGAAACTTAAGAAGAAAGGAAGACTTCCAACTGAGAAGTTTCTAGCTACCAGCACAAAAGCAGTTGCAGCCAATCAGAAAGCTGTCAACAATAAGAGAAGGGAAGAGATCATTGACCAGCTTATCCATATGGGAGCTGCCAATGAAGAGACACTCCTGCTACCACTAGAGGAGATGGTGAATCTGGAGAAGGCAACCCGGCTGAAACTTGAAGAAGAAGCCAGGTTAGCCTTGGAGAAAGAAGAAGAAAAACAGAAGGAAGTTAAACTGCAGCTGAGGAGAGACAGGATAAATTTCCTACTCTCTAGAGGCTTTAATCTTCAAGAACTTTCTCCACACAATGATGAGACAATCCTCTGGCTCTACAACAAAGAGCAGGATCAAATGGAGAAGGAAAGAAAGAAGGCTGCAAGACAAAAGACAAAGGAGAAGAAGAAGGAGGAGGAAAAAGATAGGGACACTGCAACCAGGAAGCTCAGTGAAAAGGCCTGGATGAAAGACTATCTTTGGGCCCATGGCTTCTCTGAAAGGCAGGTGGGTCCCATGTCTGAGAAGACACTCCAACGGATTGTCAGTGAAATCAAGGCTGACATCCGGCTGGGAAAGAAGAAAGAGATGTACAGAAGGGTAAAGGGGATGACCTTCACTGCAACCACTCAACCACAACCTGAATCTTCACCCTTACCTTTCACCATTAAAACCGAGCCTTTCACCCCTGAACCCACACCTTTACCCACATCCACTCTTTCACCTCAATCACCCAAACTTCCCATCCTTCAACCCAAAACTCTCCCCAGAACATCTGAACCTCAACCTACCCAACAACCATCCAAACCATCCCCCCAGCCTTCTCAACATCTCTCTCTTGAGGAGTTCAAGGTAATCAAGACCAAGCTCATCACTGCATAACTCTGAGCAAAGTCTCATGTGATGAAGATTCTGTCAACATTACCTATGTTGATGGACCTCTTGTTCCCTCATAAGAGATCAATTTCTTGATTTACCTAGAGGAACACTAGACCAGGCAGCTAGACTTCTAGGCCTCAACTCAGATTCATTAAACGATGAAGAGAAGAAACTTAGAAGGAAACTGGTGACTCTGCTGGACACCAAGAAAGAGGACAAGATTTCCAGTCAGTCTCCTGTGCCTAGAAAGAAAATAGTCCAGTGGAGGTTTGATGAAACTTCTCACAACTTTGTTGTGGAAAGGGAGAATGGCGAAGTTAATAGACTTAATGCAACCTCTCTGCTATACTCCAGCAGGTTTGATATTGCTGAGTTAGCAGAGAAGCCATTCTCCAACCCCTCCAACTCTGAAGCTTCTGCACTCATCAGAAATCATCTCAGCAGCCTTTATCTAGCTGAGCTCACTACAAAGGCCAAGATTGAAGAAGAGTTGATATTGAGAAGACAGGAAGACAAGAAAAGACCTCCTACCAAGGCACTTCCTTTCTACAGATGGTGGAGGGTCCAGAATTGGAACCTATAGTTAGATGTGAATATGATTACAGTTTCCATCAACTAACTTTTTTCAGAGGGCAACAACAGAGGGTACATGTTATCAAAGGTGACAGACTGGACTTCTTGTCTAACAAGGATCTATACAAACTTCTCAGCATCACATCAGGGAAGAACAAGGAGACAAACAAATATTTACTCTCCTTGGTGCTGAAAGTTTTGAGAAGCAGAACAAGTGAAGTTTTGGTAGCATCAGCCTAGGGGGAGTTTGTTGGATCAAGAAGAAGGCTAATGCAACCAAAACTAAGTCACTTAGATAATTTTGGTGCTGCATGCAAAGGCTTCCGAAGCTTAACATAGAACTTCCGAAGGATGTAGAGCTCTTCCGAAGACAAAGTGAAAGATCAACTTCCGAAGACAGAACTCTACTTCCGAAGTCAAGTGCATACTTCTGAAGTTCAAGTCTTAGAAGAATAAGCTGAAGACCACTTCCAAAGTATGATGAAAAGAAGAAGTCTCCAAGCCTTGAAGAAGCAGCATCTTCCGAAGTATAAGTGGCTTCGGAAGTACTTACTCTTCCGAAGCCATTTAAGCTTCAGAAGACACTGCTATGAACCAATGGACACAAGTATGGTCTCTGACACTCCGCTACAAACCTCTGATACTGTATGACTTCTTCCTAAAGAGCCATGCAGTTAACTATACTTTATTTTACTGTTTATCTTTTTATGATAGTACAAGTTACTAACTTTAGTTGGTGACAAAAGATAAGTCAAGGACATGTTCTGACTACCAAATCTCAGATAAGACTTTATCCAAGATACCTTAATCTTTATTCTTGTAGTATAGACTTTAGCTATAGGATCCCAACTGGTATCAAAGTATATCCGGCTGTAGGTAGTATTATATATAGGTTCTCTTTGTAACTCATTCCATACCGCTTGTAAGAGTCTTGTATTATTGATTTGAGAAGCAATATATAAAAGTACCTTGAAAATTACTTCCTGTGTTCTTTACTACTTTCTATATTGTGATCAACTCTTACTGATTCTATCTTAACCCGAGTGTTATTCTAGGTGAGTTTGAGGGAAAACAAAGTGTTAAGTGACAAACATCGATCCTGCAATCTTTTTACTAATTTTATAACTAGAAAACAAATTTTTATAAAATAAGAATTTCTTCTAAAATATCAACCATTTTTTTATATGAAATATTTTTTAAATAATGATTCCAAAAAGTAAATTATTATAACCTATCAGTAATTAAAATTAGAAGTTATAATACGAAAATTTTTAAATTTGACAATTTTTATACAGTTTGTTTTGAAAAAATGTTTACTCGTTTTGAAAAAAAAGTTTAAAAACAAAATTTTTAAAAAAGCAATATCATTATTTTAGTACTTATAGTTATTACTCATACGTAATTTCAATATATCTTATTTTATAATACCATTTTATACTTCATAAATCATTATTATATTTAATATTTTATTTTTCAACCCATGTAATACGCGGATTTACTAAAGTTAGTATTACATAAACAACATTCAACAAATAATTAGAGTTACAATGAATATTCATAGCCCGATCTATCCTGATTCAATACTATATCCCTATATTTGATTATAGGGTCAAAACAATCCAAAATTGATTTCTTTATTGCATATAACCTTTTAGTGTATATTACTCAAATAACAGTTTCTTCATACTAGTATCATCACACCCACTCAATATCTAGCTCACAATTTGACCTGTCAACGACAAATTCAAAATTATCTCATACTTGGTCATGTTTTCAAAAGTATCGAATTTTAATTTTCTTACAATCGTGTATCACTTTTATGATTTGTATCTGTTGTGATCTTCATTCGACCTTTAATGAATAAGATTTTTATTTCCAATTGCCTTGATTTGGTTAATTATGTAAATTTTGTTGGTTTTAATCGTTGTTTACTATTCTTGACAACAAGAAGAAATTTGAGTATTTTCATCAATTCTCAAAAAATTGAATTGTGATTCTTTTTCTTATAAGTCTTTTTAGTGTGAAAATTTGAAAAGTAAGTTCATAGATGATTAACTGGTGGAGTAGACTAGATATTATAAACACATCATTAAGTTTTTCGTATATTTAGCAAAAATACAAGGTACATACCCTCACAAAAACACATGAGATTAACTATTGGTGTGGACCGATAAAATACCGAAGAAACAAACAACTTTGCAAATTGGCTATTAAAATTAGGTGAAGAAGACCTCGGTGGATCGAATGATGGGGAGGCTACGTTAGATATACCACATGATTTCTTATTACTAATATGGTCGATCCTATCTAAGATTTGATCGAGTTTGTGTATCCTTTTATCATTAGTAATTTTGGAAACCTAAGTTTCTTTCAATGGAGAGCAATTCTTGCTCCAAAAGATGAAGTTGTTTAAGAAATCAATGATTATTTTCGTTGTTTTTAGGAGATGAAAAAGAGTACCCCAGTTCCGATTCTATAAGCCAAGAAGAGTATATTCATAATACATTCAATGAGAATTTACGCTCTCTGGATTTTCTAAACAGAATAAAGGTTTTTGGATTACCAAACCACTCTTTAGTATTAAAGATTGGTGTTTGCGTCATGCTTACGAGAAACATTAATAAAAAAATGGTTTGTGTAATGGAACTAGACTTAAGGTTATATCACTATGCAATCATGTTATAAAAGCTGAAATTATATCAAGTAGCAATGTTGGCACCATAACTTCATTCCAATATTGAGTAACAAAAGGATTCTCTTCAAATTTAAAAGAAGACTGTTTTTTTACTGTATTTCGCTATGATAGTAAACCGAAGTCAAGGTCAATCTCTGTCAAAAGTTGGTTTGTACTTAAAAGAGACTATTTTTATGCATGGTCACCTTTATGTCGCATTGTCACAAGTCAAGAGTAAAGATGAAATGAAACTTTTAGCTTTAGATAGTGATGACAAACCTACTAATATTACTGCAAACGTAGTTTAAAAAGAGGTTTTTGCTTATTTGTGACCTTATGATCAGAAGTTGTTATGTCTTATTTAATATATAACGCACTTGATATTATTTATGTTTATGTGTTATTTAATAATTTACTCCCTCCCTGGTAAGACACGGTTAACTAAAGTTAGTTAATATATAGAGTAATCTTGGAGGTTATATTAGTTTCATCTGTATTCTTCAAATGTACTACTAAGCAAGTTCTTATCAGAAAGTGCAAGTGTTTTTCCTTTTGCTACTTCTTCCTCTATTCTTCATTAACAATGAGTTAGCGTTCAAGACTTATAATATGTTATACACATTCCATTGCATTAAATTAGATTTTCAAGCAAATGTACATCTCCCATCGACATTGGAGGAAGCGTCATTCTTCCAATGGATTAAACCATGTCGTTAAGATATAAAGTAGACTTCGAAGCAACTATAGAAGCTAATACGATTAGTAGACCGTGGGTCATGATGGCTAGAACAGAGTATTCACATTTTCTGTTTTTTCATCAAGTCAAAATATTAAAGTTGTCATACAACTCAAATTGCAAAGTGGGTAAAAATCAATTTTACTATACCTATCATGCCCGGAAATTGGAGAGCTACCCGTGTGGCGGGTTTACTATTGTTGTTTCTCAAAGTGATATATAAATTTAATATTAGGTTCCTACTTGAGTTGCTATTTAACACTGAACTCAATGAATCACGTATGTTTTATTTAAAACCATATTTTTGTAATTAAATAATAATCAAATATATTTGGTTACAAAAAAAAATTCGTCAACATGCAAATTCAAATACTCTAACTATTTGATCAACTGAAGTTTTAACATTGCCGAATTCAACCACAGGTTCAATACAGAAGCACCAATAACCATATGAGGTGCCTCTCTAAAGTTTCTTCATAATTTTCTTTTGAGAAATTTCTCATAACGTCACATTTTCCTCTCGCTTACTTTAAGGTGTTCCCCCAAAAAAATTCTTCTAAATTAAAATGGCTCATTTGGACAAAATGTCGACGCCTCTAAAGACGAACGAGGGCACCTATAAAGATAGTGGCTCACTAAAAACCAGACACATGGTTAACATAAACGTCACACCCATAAAATAAAGGTAGTCTGCCCATAAAGAGAGTCGTCTACCCCTATGCAGCCATTCCTACGCAACGTATGTTTAGATTTTAAGTTGAATTTAATATAATTGTAATTAATTTTACTCGTATTTTATTTTCTTTTATAATTTTTAAAACAAAACGTTTTATGTAATTTTAAATATACCATTGCGACGTGTTTATTTTTATCTACATACCGACGTATATTTTATTCAAAACGTATTCGGAAGCAGATTCAGATCAAATGTATATCAAAATGGATTCTGATATTATAGTTACTAATTGATCTATTTTTCATATGCCTCTAGTTATTATGAAGGTTAATTAGGCCATAATTTAGAGTTGGATTACTCCGGAGTCCCATGCTGTCCACTCTTATATTTTTCATTTTATGTTTTATATTGCTTTTCAATGTAAATTAAAAGTAATACACAATTTAAATGTGGAGACAGGCAATTCGTTCTGCATATAGTGTTCGTCTATTTTCTAATAACCTCCTTAGTGTTGTTTATGACAATGGGCTCTAGGGGTAAACTCTGCTTCCTCATAAACCCCTTTAGTGTTTGTCTCGGGTCCAGTTTCAATAGACCCTTTGTTCTGCGCCCACAAGCTGGTAACTAGTTGGCATGACCGCCACGTGAACAACCTCTCAAACTATTATTTTAACACCAACTTGTAAGGACTTGGTTTTAAGGAGACCTCACAGTTAAATTTTTGCATTAAAAACACGGTTCTTGAACTTTAAACAACAATTCATACATTGTGGCAAAAATTTAAACCTTTACACATGATTCATTGTCTTTGAACATTAGATATGAGACTTTAACAGAACATAAACTAAACTTCTAGTCTTGAATGTAGTTGGGTAGCCTCACACTCCAAGCTAAGATGTCATTTTATTTGTCGTTTTAACTGTCAAACTAATATACATAAAAAGTTGTCATCGTTAAATGAATTCTAGTTTAACTATCAACTTCTATCAGATTTTATCATGCACCACAAGTACGTATGCTTATACTTTAATTGTATCTATTAGCATGGACTATCTCTTTATTTTTAATTGTCACTTTAGTTGTAGACGTTTTTCTTTAGCAATACTTTACAAGTATTTTACTTTAATCTTTTTTTTCATCTTTATCTTTATCTTTTATCTTTAAGCTTATGCAAATAAAAAACACTTTTTTTTGTGGTGAGCTAACACTAAATTGCTAAGCTCCTGTCAGTATACATAAGATATGACTTTTATTAGATTGAACATACACAAAGCAAAAATTCTATCATGTGAGTGTATATAAAGTACAACTCCAATCAAGTAAGAATACATAAGACAAATCCTCATCAGATGAGTTTGCACGAGGCATGACTCTTATCAAGTTAAATGCAACGAATGGCAACATATTTAGGAGTGCGTACAAGGCTTTGAACTTTAACTTTTACATATGAACTTTAGTATTTTGCGACTTTTTTTTATCACTGTTGGCTTTTACTGCTATTAACTTTGTCATTCTTTAACCATTTATCATAATAGTATTGTACTTTATCTCTTTATCATTCTATCCTTGTCATTACCTTATTGCTTTAGCTTGTTTTAGATATATTCTATTTGATCACTTTACTTTTAGTATTCATTAACTTCATACTATTATTATCATCACTTTAAACTTTAAACTTTGTATTTTACTTTACTTCCTATCATATTTTGTACCTTCACCTTACCTATGCATAAATTAGGTTAGTTATAGTGTTAAAAGGTTAGTTATGAGGACATAGTCTAGTAACAAACAAGTAACCCAATTTGTGGGTTCTTTACTTAAAACTTTAGTTAGAGTACGAGGAGTTATATAGAAACAACTTTACTTAAGAAGGTAATTTTATTCCATTTATGAAGGTTTTACTTCACTCATGGAGGCTTTAATTAATAATCACTTACAGGGTCCTACGATTTAGTTTTTCTAAGTATAGTGACTTATAGAGTGTGAGTAACTTACTGGGCAATCATTACGAATATTCCTTTACAACTCTCGGTTGTGAAAGTTATAAGCCATTTATCGAGGCAATTTAGTGCTTCCAAATTTACCGTTGCTCATTTCTTTAGCATGTTTTACATTATATCATACAACTTTGCAGATATAGGGGTTATCTTGTAAGATTATTATACAATATCATTTAAACATGTAAAACATACACATCATCATAATAACTCTAGTTACTTTGACGATAAAAATACAAGATGTTTGTTAAAAAAGGGTATGTTTTCATGTAATTGTTACAAGGTATCATATATAGTAGCCCTAAAATCATCAAAACATGCATAAATAAAATGATAACTAAAGAAGATCTAGAACTCATCTTTGATGCTTTCTCGAACAAACCCTAGACAATAGCTTCCTATGTCGATATCACCCTTATCATTAAACATTAACAAATGCATGATTCTATTATGATTCAAACGTGAATCTACAAGGAGAGGTGATTAAAACCTTAATTTTCTTCTACTTTGAAACTTTCTCACAAGCCGAGCATTCTCTCTTTCTTTTTAACCCTTCTCAGAAAGCTTTACACGCAAAAAGAAGCGTAGCGGCTGCTCCTTTTAATAAGAAAATTTACGCCTTGAACTTGTAACTGTGTCTTTTACCTCGAAGTTTGAGGTGTTACAATATACTTTTTCTATTAGTGACAATATTACATCACTAAAAAGAACAAAGTTCACTCTAACAACACGAGGAATGCGCTTTTGTTTTAAAAACATTTGGAGGTGGAGAAACGGAGGCAACATATTTAAGTCTTGAAAGCGAACAAGAGGTTGAAGCAAATAGATACAAGGAAAAGGTGGGACGAGGAATGTCTAATCTCCTTGCCAACAAAAAGCTTGTTTCCGATGAAGCACTACACAACAAAATTTTTGGCGATGAATAAACACCAAACAATTATGTGTTTTCTTATCCATATTGTTCTTGTAAATAAAAATTACCTCTTTCTAGCTTTTTATCTTCAGGTGGCATCACCAGTTACACTTTCATTCGACTGTTAAGCACCAAAAATAGACTATATTTTCTATATAATTTGTAATGTATTTTAAAATTTAAAAGTTAATAAAAACTCACCTCTATTAGTTTACTTAATCTTTTATAATGTTTAAATTATAGCGAAAGGTTCAAATACAAATTTTTTAAAGCTAAAAAGTGTAAGAATAATTAAAATGTTAAGACATGTTCTTTTAATCACAATTAGGTTGGGGGCAAAATTAATAATGTTTCACCTTCTCAAGTTCCACACAACTTTTACATACGATATTATTTTTTTAAAATTACACCAAAAAGTAAGTATTTTTTAATCTTTAACATGCGTATAATGTTGATATAAAAACAACAAAGTTTTTTAGCTCATGATGTAATTTTGTCAGGTCATTATGTAATAATTTGAATTGATAAAGATTATACAATTATCTTATGATGAACTGGGTTAGTGGTTACACGGGTCGACAAGTGCTTAATATGACACATTGTAAATAAATTAGTATAAGTTCATAGTGATATATATGATGTTGTAGATATAAGTTAAAATAAGAAGGCGATCATAATATAATAATACGAACTAAGTTTGCTCTTTCACATTGAAAACAAGTGAAGGTAGAATAGTTGAATAGAAAATTTGAATTAAAATATCAACTAATGAACAAAGTTTATTTAACTTACAAATGATGTAACAATCATACGTAACTAAGAGAAAGAATAATTAAAATAAATAAGTAATTGTTCATAAAGATGTAAACACTTCTTTGTAGACAATATTTGAAGTTTTATTTGTGACCTTGTCCTCTTTATCTAGAATCAACAATTTCAAATGGTCTTTGCTTTTAACTCGGGATAATACAACATACAACTAACCATGTGTAAAAACAGGATCTTTCAAATATAAGCCAACCTTAGAAAGTGATTGTCCTTGACTTTTATTGATTATCATTGCAAAACAAACTACAAGTGAAAATTGCCTTCTTTTAAAATTAAAAGGAATTTTCTTATCCGACGGTATCAAACTAACCCTTGGAATGAAAGTTCGGGCCCCAATATTACTTCCAGATATAATTTTTGCTCGATAACCCTATTTCCAAGGCTAATTATCTGTAGTCTTGTTCCATTACATAACTTCCAGATATAATTTTTGCTCGATAACCCTATTTCCAAGGCTAATCATCTGTAGTCTTGTTCCATTACATAAACCACTTTTTTAATCAATATTTCTCAGCAACATAACTAGTACTCCAACTTTTAAAACCAACCTATGATTCAGCAATCCTAAAATTTTAAGTCCATTCAAAACATCGGGGGAGTATAAGGACTCATCAAAGTTCGAGTCAACATGGTCTGAACGACAGATACTATCAGCGCTCAA
Source organism: Flaveria trinervia (assembly GCA_025506515.1). Classification (NCBI taxonomy): domain Eukaryota; kingdom Viridiplantae; phylum Streptophyta; class Magnoliopsida; order Asterales; family Asteraceae; genus Flaveria; species Flaveria trinervia. The sequence goes on from CM046447.1 coordinate 88,221,351, forward strand.
ATATTCCATTTGATCACCGAGAAATAATGAGAGTAATCTATCATTTATATCTTGAACAACTTCATTCTTTGGTTCCAATATTGCTCTTTCTTGAAAGAAACCTTCAATTTGAAAATTTTTTTGTATTGAAGGATATACAAAATCAACCAAAGCAGTAACAGGATCAGATGAATTAGAGATGAGAAGATCTTCAGGTATCTCAATAATTCTTCACCATCATTTGGAGAGCCAACCTTCCCTTCTCCTGTATCCAAAAGCCAATTTGCAAAAAGCTTTGTCTGAGTAACATCGTAATTACCAATACAAGTTGTTAACCTCATGTTTTTTGTTAATTTAAGAACTTTGCATTGAGGCCAGATGTACGATGAACTCAGAGATGCATTTACAATATCATGTCTACTTTCATTTGGAATAACGGTAGAATTTGTCTAAAATTGCCTCCAAAAACAATAACTTGCCTCCGAATAACATTTGAGAGTTATGAATGATATCGTAACCCATTATATCTTTGAGACTCCTATCCAATGCTTCAAAGGCATGTTTGTGTACCATTGGCGCTTCATCCCATATTATCAAATCAGTTTTTTTAGTAAACATGCAATATCACTGTTTGGTTTTATATGACACAAAGAATCCTCATTTAAGTTCAAAGGAATTAGAACCGAGAATGTGTCTTTCGACCACCGGACAACACCAAAGATGCAATTCCATTGGAAGCAACATTTAAGACAATTTTTCGTTCAGATCTTATGGCCGCAGATAAGGTCTTCCAAAGAAAAGTTTTATCGGTACCACCATTGTCACACCCCAACCTAGACGGCGGAAATGTCGAGATGTGAGAGTTAAGATCTGTAACACCTGGTTATTTACTATTTTAAAGCCGGCGAAGGAAGAAAAAGAAATAAAGTCCAAAGTCGAGGGACCAAACTCGCCAACGAAAGAAAGTCGGGTGAGTGGGAGTATATAAGGGAGAGGGCAGCCCTTACCCTCTCCCCACACACTCACAAATCAGTCAAAGAAAAGAAGAGAAGAGAGAAAGGAAGAAAAAAGGAAAAGTGTTGGTTCGGGTTGGTTTGAGTAGCCAAAATCGTCGTGTAGCAAGCCAAACCGAAGCCCTTGTCGTTGTGCTCGTTTGTGTGAGTTCTAGGACCCCTCTTTTACTTGTTTTCAAATGATTTTGGGGTTGGAAAACATCTGAAATCGGGTTTTTTCGTGTGGGTGTATGTTGACCCGTTTGTGTATGTGTATGTGTGTGTATGATGTGTTTGAGTCTTGATTGTGAGCTTGCGTGTGCTTGAATGGTGTTGTGGTATGCATCCCTAAGGTTTAGGATGGTCTATTTGGGGTTAAAATGGGTTTAGAAGAGTTTGGAGGCCGAAAAACCTCGGCTACAGTCGGGATGAACTGCATTCTGCATCAGCTAGGGCTAGGCGACCGACTTGAGGCCGAATGGAGGCCATACGGCCGAACAGGGTGCGATTGGGGTCCATTCGCATGATCAGGGACCATTCGCACGATTGAAGATCCATTCGCACAATTGAAAGGCCAGTCGCATGGAGGACATGCGACTGAAGGTCCAGTCGCATAAGTGCTCATCCGCATTTATCCCATTCGCATGAGGTTCATCCGCATTGTCCATTCGCACGACTGGGCGCTCATTCGTATGGGTATTCATCCGCATTAGTCCATTCGCATAGTGTTCAGTCTCATGGAGGCCACACGACTGAAGGGTGTCAATACGTCTGAATAGGGCTGTTGCACCCGAGGAAAGTATAGTTTGACTTCTGACTTTCGGGGGAAAGTCCAGATGTAAGTGTTGCCATAAAGGTTCCCGTAAGAGCATGTAAGACGATTGTTGTGTCCTTAGAGAGCATGTAGGGCATGATGATGAGGTTGCATGTATATGCATATTATGTATGTATGATGTTGCTCTGTATGACGTGATGACTGTGCATGTTGTGTTCCTTATTATGATGTACGTTTATCTTTCCTATGGCTTTACGTGTTATGATAATGAATGGACGAATGAAGTATTATGTAACGTAAAGTGAAAGATAACGAAAGAGGAATATGACGATGAATGCATGCATTAATGAATGAACAAAAGAGGAATATGATGATGAATGCATGCATTAGTGAATGAATGAAAGAAGTCTTGCAAGCATTGGATATCAGGGTCCTTCTTTGTGATCGAGCAAACGTGTAGTGCCTTTACCGCTTACCTCTAGTACCGTGGCATACGCTCAGCTATTCATTTATTGACTTCGGCCCAGTAGCTAAATTGTTCGGGGTGTAGGATATGGTATTGGTACGAGAGATATCCGATGTGCAAGTAAAGTTATATCAAACGAATGAAATTATGAACGAAAGAATGACAAAGATAATAATGATGTTATCTGTATGTACGTATGATGTATGATCACATACACTTGTAATGAAAGATTTTAATGAAACTAAAGTATGTTTACTATAAAAGCTAGAACTCACTCAGCAACGCTGACTTTTTATATGTTTTCCAGTTGGCAGGTAGTGATTGCTGAGGATGGCACTGCGAGGCTACTCAGCTCTTTTGGGATGGCATCCAATTATAATGCTTTTGTGATGTAATGCAAACATGTATTTTGTAATTGGATAATGATGTATTATTTGGCAAAAGTGTTTATAATGAAAAGAGGTGTCCTTTTTGAATGTTTCCGCTGCAATATTTTCTTAAGACAAATGTACTTATATGTTTTATGCGCGACAAATGACCAACTGTAAGCGTCCCGGAGACGGGGCCTTACAAGTTGGCATAAGAGTCAAAGTTTAAGTGAAATGGGTAAACTTTCAAAATAAACCTTTACTTAGACTGAGAATGGGACGGAAAGGGAATGGGATGCCAATATGAGTAGCTGCGTGCCATCAGGTATTTTCGTAAAGTTAACCGGTTTTATGTGCGCATGGTATGTGTTATGTGTTGTATGTGGGTTAAATACTGATGTAGTCAGGACAGGTAATGCTTGGGGTGTGAAGAGTAAAGTAAGTGGCTAATCACAACTGGCCACTGTAATTAGGTATTTACTATACTTGCCATAAACTGAGCTATTCCCTTGAATGACCATGTTGGTGTTTGAATCTTTCAGTGTGTGTGTGTGATGGCCGGAGGTAGATCTTCGAAAGCTTCAAGGGGTGGAGGTCACGGTGCTGAACCGCGACCCAAGAGAGGGAGACCCAGAGTTGAGAAGGTGGTTCATGAAGAACCAGAGACCCCTCATCCGGAGGGTGGCGACGAGAGCGCCAATCCGAGAGCTTCAGTAAAGGAGGCTGTGGTGGAAGAGGTTCATCAGGTGATGCAGACGATTCTACCGTCTGTGGTGACCGAAGTGATTAAGGCAGTAAGAGAAGGGGAAAGAAAGGAGAGAAACAGGTCCTCGGGAGGACGGGAACAACCAGAGTCGGAAACGGTTCTCTCGGATGACGAAGAAAAGGAGGAAGAAGAAGATCCTGTGCCAGAGACAGCACGAGGCTGTAACTATGGGGTGTTTATGAGATGTAAGCCCCCTACTTTCGACGGTAATGGCAATGCTCCTGCTGCTCACCGATGGGTGAGAGAGATGGAGGCCGTTCTCGACATCAGCGAGTGTCGGGAAGATCAGAAGGTAAAGTTTGCCACTCATTCATTTGTGGACTCGGCACTATGCTGGTGGGACAACATTGTCCAAGCAGAGGGTAATCAGGCGATCGGGATAATGAAATGGCCCGAGTTGAAGAAGATGGTGATTAAGGAGTTCTGTCCTCACAGGGAAATAGATAAGTTGGGGAGGGAGTTTCTGCAGCTGGAGGCAGGATCCATGACACACCAGCAGTACACAACAAAGTTCAATGAGATGGCACGATTAGTGCCAGATCAGGTGACGCCTCTATCTCGGAAGATCAAGAGGTACATTCAGGGCTTACCGGGGGATGTCTGCAGGCATATGATCGCCGCCCGACCAAGCACGTTTAGGTCGGCGGTTGATTTGGCAGGGATACTGTATGACGAGTAGCAGGTGGTGGTGACCGAAGTGAGTAAGAAGGGTGGTGGTTATCAGAACTAGAATGGGAGGAGGTTTGGTCGGGGTGATGCCTCGACGGGTAACAAAAAGGCACGGGTGGATGACAGCCGCGTGGCCACACCGGGAGCAGGATCGAGGAGGTGTGGCAAGTGTGGGAAGGAGCATGCCGGAAATGTAGGCTGGGTTTGAACGTGTGCTTCAAGTGTGAAAGACAGGGCATATGGCAAAGGATTGCCTGGCAGGCAAATGTTTCAACTGTGGGGAAAGTGGTCATATGAGCAGAGACTGTAAGAAGTCGAGGGCTGGGGGTTCTGGGGTGAAGAAGATGGGAAGTGAAGGACCGAGGGCGAGCGCCAGGGCATTCACTATGACACAGGAGGAAGCTAGGATGGACCCTAATGTTGTGTCTGGTATGTTTCTAGTGAACCAAACTTTAGCTTCTATGTTATTTGACTCGGGTGCCAGTAAGAGTTTTATTTCTGCTACTTTCTGTGCTAAGCTGCCTGTTAGTAGTAGACGTGTTGATGTGCCCTTTGATGTAGAAACTGTCATAGGTAAGTCTACCAGGATTTCTGAGATGATAGAGAACTGTGAGGTGGAATTAGAAGGTCATAAGTTTCCTGTTAGACCGTTCGTGATGACCTTGGGTGGTTTTGATTTGGTTCTTGGGATGGATGGCTGGCGGACTCCGAGGAAAACATTGTGTGTCGTAAGAAAATGATTCGGTTGACAACACCCAACGGGAGTTTGGTAACGGTTTACGGGGATCGAGTCACGACGATTCCAAAGGTGATTTCGATGGCGGTGGCGGGAAAGTGTTGAGGCGTGGATGTAGTGCCTACTTGGCCTACGTAAAGGATGTGGATATGCCAACACCACAACTATCCAATGTACCCGTTGTGTATGACTTTCCAGATGTATTCCCAGAAGACTTATCAGGAGTGCCACCTGATCGTGAGATTGAGTTCCAGATTGACTTGATACCAGGTGCCCAACCCGTTGCCAAGGCACCGTATCGATTGGCTCCGACAGAGATGAAAGAGTTGATGGAGCAGTTACAAGAACTACTTGACAAGGGGTTCATTAGACCGAGTATCTCTCCTTGGGGTGCTCCGGTCCTGTTTGTGAAGAAGAAAGATGGTAGTATGAGGATGTGTATTGACTACCGTGAACTGAATAAATTGACGGTGAAGAACCGCTACCCCTTACCGAGAATAGATGATTTGTTTGATCAGCTTCAGGGTGCCAGTTGGTTTTCAAGGATAGATCTTCGATCTGGCTATCATCAGTTGAAGGTGAAGGAATGAGATATCCCTAAAACAGCTTTCCGCACGCGTTATGGTCATTACGATTTTCTTGTCATGTCTTTTGGTTTGACCAACGCGCCAGCTGCTTTTATGGATTTGATGAACCGTGTGTGTCGGCATATGCTGGATAAATCAGTGATTGTGTTTATTGATGATATCCTGATTTATTCGATGAGCGAGATTGAGCATGCCGGTCACATTCGGGAGATTCTGGAGACGCTAAGGAGGGAGAAGTTGTATGCTAAATTCTCCAAGTGCGCGTTCTGGTTGCGCGAAGTTTAGTTCTTGGGTCATGTGGTGAATCTCGACGGGATTACGGTGGACCCGGCAAAAGTGGATGCGGTTATGCAATGGAAGTCACCAAAGATGCCATCCGAGATTCGTAGTTTCTTGGGTTTGGCGGGCTACTATAGAAGATTTATCCAAGACTTCTCTAAGATTGCTTCTCCACTAACTAAGTTGACCCGAAGGGATGTGAAGTTCGTATGGGGTCAAGCTCAAGAGAAGGCGTTCGAAGAGTTGAAGGCGAGATTGACTCAAGCTCCTGTTCTGTCACTACCCGATGGAAGTGAAGATCTGGTGGTTTATTTTGATGCTTCTTATTCGGGGTTAGGGTGCGTGTTGATGCAGAGAGGGAAGGTTATAGCCTATGCATCCCGACAGTTGAAGGTTCATGAGGTCAATTACCCTACTCATGACTTGGAGCTAGCCGTTGTGGTCTTTGAGCTAAAGATTTGGAGGCACTATCTTTACGGTACAAAGTGCACCATCTTCACTGACCACAAGAGCTTGAAGTACTTCTTCGAGCAGAAGGATCTACACATGAGGCAGAGACGGTGGTTGGAACTTATAAAGGATTATGATTGTGAGATCCACTACCATCCGGGCAAGGCCAATGTGGTGGCTGATGCCCTTAGCCGGAAAGCAAGGCCCGAGCCGATTCGGGTGAAGGCATGTCAACTGATCATGACCTCTGATATAATGAAGCAAGTCAAAGAGTTTCAAGACGAGGCACTGAAGGAAGATCATCTTAACTCTGAAAAAATGAGAGGTCTGGTTGGGGAATTGGGTGAAAACACACTCGGTGTTAGACCCCGATTCAGTCGTGTGTGGATTCCTCGTTTTGGGGATCTACGGGTGAAGATAATGGATGAAGCTCACAAGACTCGATACTCTATTCATCCTGGTGCCACGAAAATGTACCATGACATGAAGAAAGATTATTGATGGCCGGGTATGAAGCGTGACGTGGTGGAGTATGTGAGTAAGTGCCTTACTTGCTTACTGGTGAAGGCAGAGCATCAAAAGCCGTATGGGAAGATCCAACCTTTGGATATACCGGAATGGAAGTGGGAGCACATCACCATGGACTTCATTACAAAGCTGCCGCGTACTCCGAAGGGGTATGATGCCATATGGGTGATAGTTGATCGTCTGACGAAAAGTGCTCACTTTCTACCGATCCGCGAGACGTATTCATCTGAGAGGTTGGCTGATTTGTTCATCAAGGAAATTGTAACTCGTCATGGTGTGCCGGTATCTATGGTGTCAGATCGCGACACTCGGTTTACATCTAAATTTTGGAAGAAATTCCACAACGCTATGGAGACGAGGTTACATATTAGCACGGCTTATCATCCCCAGACTGATGGTCAGTCAGAAAGGACCATTCAGACACTGGAAGACATGCTTCGGGCATGTGTCATTGATTTTGGTGGAAGTTGGGATGACCACCTACCGTTAGCTGAATTCTCCTACAACAACAGCTATCATGCCAGCATTGGTATGCCACCATATGAGATGTCATACGGTAGGAGATGCAGAACGCCCGTTTGTTGGGGTGATATTGGTCAGAAGGAATTGGGGAGCGTAGAGGTAATCGAGGCTATGACTGAGAAGCTTGAGAAAATTAAAGCCTCTATGAAGGTAGCCAAAGATAGACAGAAGTCGTATGCTGATAAAAGACGCAGGCCAATTGCGTTCCAGGTGGGTGACCGGGTTATGTTGAAGGCCTCACCTTGGAAGGGTATCATCCGATTCAGGAAGCGGGGTAAGTTGAGCCCAAGGTATATAGGCCCTTTCCGAATCATCTCTCGAGTAGGAGAGGTGGCCTATAGACTGGAGTTACCGGATGAGTTAAGTGGAATTCACCCGACATTCCATGTATCTCATCTAAGGAAGTGCTTAGCTGATGAAGACATGATTGTCCCATTGAAAGACATCGAAGTAGATAAAAGGCTCAATTACGTGGAGCAACCAGTGGCGATCATCGATAGAAAAGAGAAAAGACTGAGAAATAAAGTGGTTCCTCTTGTGCGCGTACAATGGAAGCACAGGAAGGGATCCGAGTCAACGTGGGAGACTGAGGAAGAAATGAGACAGTACTATCCATATTTGTTCGAAGAATAACAGGTTTCGGGGACGAAACCTATTTAAGGGGGGTGGACTTGTAACACCCGGTTATTTACTATTTTAAAGCCAACGAAGGAAGAAAAAGAAACAAAGTCCAAAGTCGAGGGACCAAACTCACCAACGAAAGAAATTCGGGTGAGTGGGAGTATATAAAGGAGAGGGCAGCCCTTACCCTCTCCCCACACACTCACAAATCAGCCAAAGAAAAGAAGAGAAGAGAGAAAGGAAGAAAAAAGGAAAAGTGTTGGTTCGGGTTGGTTCGAGTAGCCAAAATAGTCGTGAAACAAGCCAAACCGAAGCCCTTATCATTGTGCTCGTTTGTGTGAGTTCTAGGACCCCTCTTTTACTTGTTTTCAAATGATTTTGGGGCTGGAAAACATCTGAAATCGGGTTTTTTCATGTGGGTGTATGTTGACCCATTTGTGTATGTGTATGTGTGTGTATGATGTGTTTGAGTCTTGATTGTGAGCTTGCGTGTGCTTGAATGGTGTTGTGGTATGCATCCCTAAGGTTTAGGATGGTCGATTTGGGGTTAAAATGGGTTTAGAAGAGTTTGGAGGCCGAAAACCCTCGGCTGTAGTCGGGATGAACTGCATTCTGCATCAGCTAGGGCTAGGAGACCGACTGGAGGCCGAATGGAGGCCATACGGCCGAATAGGGTGCGATTGGGGTCCATTCGCACGATTGGGGACCATTCGCACGATTGAAAATCCATTCGCACGATTGAAAGGCCAATCACATGGAGGACATGCGACTGAAGGTCCAGTCGCATAAATGCTCATCCGCATTTATCCTATTCGCATGAGGTTCATCCGCATTGTCCATTCGCACGAATGGGCGTTCATTTGCATAGGTATTCATCCGCATTAGTTCATTCGCATAGTGTTCAGTCTCATGGAGGCCACGCGACTGAAGGGTGTCCATACGCCTGAATAGGGTTGTTGCACCCGAGGAAAGTATAGTTTGACTTCTGACTTTCGGGAGAAAGTGCAGATGTAAGTGTTGACATAAAGGTTCTCGTAAGAGCATGTAAGATGATTCTTGTGGCCTTAGAGAGCATGTAGGGCATGATGATGAGGTTGCATGTATATGCATATTATGTATGTATGATGTTGCTCTGTATGACGTGATGACTTTGCATGTTGTGTTCCTTATTATGATGTACGTTTATCTTTCCTGTGGCTTTACGTGTTATTATAATGAATGGACGAATGAAGTATTATGTAACGCAAAGTGAAAGAACGAAAGAGGAATACGATGATGAATGCATGCATTAATGAATGAATGAAAGAAGTCTTGCAAGCATTGGATATCAGGGTCCTTCTTTGTGATCGACCAAACGTGTAGTGCCTCTACCGCTTACCTCTAGTACTGTGGCATACGCTTAGCTGTTCATTTATTGACTTCGGCCCAGTAGCTAAATTGTTTGGGGTGTAGCATATGGTATTGATACGAGAGATATCCGATGTGCAAGTAAAGTTATATCAAACGAATGAAAGTATGAACGAAAGAATGACAAAGATAATAATGATGTTATTTGTGTGTACGTAAGATGTATGATCACATACACTTGTAACGAAATATTTTAATGAAACTAAAGTATGTTTACTATAAAAGCTAGAACTCACTCAGCAACGTTGACTTTTATATGTTTTCCAGTTGGCAGGTAGTGATTGCTGAGGATGGCACTGCGAGGCTACTCAGCTCTTTTGGGATGACATCCAATTATAATGCTTTTGTAATGTAATGCAAACATGTATTTTGTAATCGGATAATGATGTATTATTTGGCAAAAGTATTTATAATGAAAAGAGGTGTCCTTTTTGAATGTTTCCGCTGCAATATTTTCTTAAGACAAATGTAATTATATGTTTTATGCGCGACAAATGACCAAATGTAAGCGTCCCGGAGACGGGGCCTTACAAGATCGTTCACAGCCACATAGCGCTATAATTAAATCCAAATATATTATTCATAAGTTTCAAAGGTAACATTACAATTATAAGCCTCAAATAAAGAAATTAACAAGCATAACAAGAAATATAACAAGCTTATTCATTTATTTAAGTAGGTCTATTCCTAGGTGTGAACAAGCTTCAAAAGTGGCGATCAAACTTGAGTATTTCCAGAAACATGTTAAATATAAAAGGTCAACAATAATGTTGATGAGATTTCTATAGTTTTCAATACATAAGTATATAAAAGATGGCAATTCATGTTGTATGTTAGAGAACAAAGTAACTAGGGATGTAAGACAAAATGCACAATCAAACCTTGACAAATATTTACAAGTCTCAAACGTTTAAAAGTATATACAATTAGCTAAGTGTACTTGGATCAACCAAGCAGGCTTGTCAGGCTCATAGATCTATGATGTCGCCAGGCTAGCAATAGTTAATGATTATGCATATATTCGACATTACATGGTAGCTATAAGGTTCAGTTAACCACAACACACAAGTAATTTGCCATAAGTTTACAAGAATCAAGCATTTACAAGTGCAAGGGTTATAAAGTAACATGTTTCACCCCAAAGTGTGAAAATATGAAAAAGGGGTATAGAAATACTCACTTGGTCAGTAAATATATAATTGACGATTAATAAGAAATATAATAAGCAACGTTTCAACGTAGTTTTTCACAATGCACCTAAAATAAATATATATTTACAAGGTTAAAGTTTAATTTTAAGATTAACATTTTAACGTGAACTAGGATTTCGATGGAAATTTGGGGCTTGTCAAATAATTATGTTTAACAAAATGAAATCAATTATATTTATTAAACTCAAAGAAATTTGCTACATGTTATGTAAGATCATATGTATAAAATATAATATTATAACAATTTGTATACATATATAATGATTAAATAAAATTTAGTAACCTCAATTTAAAATAATAATTTGAAGATATTGAATGAAATAATATTTATGTGAACAAAATATTATCTAAAGTCTACTTTTTATAAAATTAAACTATTTATATCTCTTTTATAGAATATTTAATAAAATATAAAAGTATTTCTTTTTAGGTAACAATTTACCAAAAACATTCATATGATTTAAAATGATCAAAGTGTATAAAATGACTCTTTATAATTTTTAGAAATTTTTAGTATTTAATTTAAGGGCCAAAAAGGCCTAGAAAAAATATGTGAGGCTCCCCGGATTCGAACCGGGGACCTCCTAGATATGAGGGTGAGTGGGTAACCAGTAAACCAAGGTCGTGGCCACGGTTTAACTTGGTTCCCAAAATTTAAAAAAAACACCAATTACAAACCACACCCAAATCACATGAACCCTAGGTTCCTGTGATCCTAAATTAAAACATTAATCGATTCTATGGGCATTGTTAACCATAGGGCTTTTGTTCCCCATGATTAAACGAGTGTGTACATGTAAAATATTACCCGTTTGATTAACAATTGAAGATGCACACTTCGATGAACGAGTCGCGACCAAGAGGTGAGAGGACGATGGGTAAATGTTGATGATAATTCAATTAATCTTGTGTGAAGCTTCGATTGATGTTCTAGACCAAAAGCCCCTTATCAATTTCGATTTTAAATGCTCAAATGATGGTGATCCAGTAAGTTGCAGGTGGCGGTGAAAAGGGGTAGTCGAATCTGATGTTGGTGTTTGTTTCAGGGGAAATTGAAACTGGTAATGGTTTAGAGATAGTTAATCTATTGTTTATGTGCGATTAATTGAATTATTATTATAGTTTAATGCCAAACGGCTAATAACTTCAAGGGGTTTCAGTTATGTGATTGTTTAGGTGGTAACCGATTGTTTAACTTTGATTAAACGAGGCATTTAAGTTCGAATTGTGTTCTAGAACGGTTTAGAATGATTTGGTATCAAAACGGTGATGTTTAGTGTTTCTTAGGACCTCGCCGGCGCCGCGCCGGGCTTGGCGGGCCGGCAGTGGGAAAAGCGGGGTGAGAGAAAGAGAGACGGGGGTTGAGTTTCAAAATGTTACACACATGGCTCCTGTAGTTTGATTGTTTTTATTTTATGCATAAACTTATATTTAAAGTTTCTAAATTAGCAAATTAACCCCTTGGACTTTTATTATCCTTAAGTTTTAATCCTCTTGAGTTACATAACCTCTATAGATTATTGTTATTATTTTTAGTATTATTATTAGTATTATTACTATTATTTTAGTTATTATTACTAGTATAATATTATTATTATAACTTGTTATTATTATTACTATTATTATTATCTTTAATATTATCATCTTTATTGTTATTATTATTATTATTATTATTGTTATTGTTATTATTATTGTTATTATTTTTTATTAAGTTCAATTTAGTAATTAAATTATGAACATTCTAATCAAAGAATTTAAAAACAACAAGGAAATAAGCATAAGTAAACCATAAATTTTATAATTGACTATAATGGTCCTTACAAGAATAAACGACGTTAACTATTAGTTAATTAAAAATACAAGATGTTACAGTCTTCCCAACTTAAAAGAATTTCGTCCCGAAATTAAGAATGAACTAGGCGAACAAATGTGGGTATCTCTCCTTCATATGATCCTCACGCTCCTAAGTAAACTCAGCTCCACACTTATTCTCCTAACAAACTTTAACAATTGGAGTAGTAATGGTTCTAGATTTCTTCATGATGCGATCCATAATTTCAACAGGTTTCTCAACGAAGTGCAATGACTCTTCGATCTGAATGTCTTCTAAAGGAACATGCAAACTCTCGTTGGCCAAACACTTTCTCAAATTTGAGACATGGAACACAGGATGAACTCCATTAAGGTCGGAAGGTAGTTCCAATTTATAAGCCACTTTCCCAACCCTTTTTAGGATTTTGAAGGGTCCTACAAATCTTGGAGCTAGTTTACCCTTCTTTCCAAAGCGAACAACACCTTTTCACGGTGAAACCTTAAGAAGAACCATGTCGCCAACTTGGAACTCCAACGGCTTATGACGCTTATCGGCATAACTCTTTTGTAGACTTCTTGCCACTTCAAGGTTCTTGCGGATTGTGGAGACTTTATCGGTCTTTTCTTGTATAAGTTCAGGACCAGTGATGAAATTTTCACCAACGTCGGTCCAGTAGATCGGTGATCGGCATTTACGACCATACAAAGCCTCGAATGGTACCATTTTGATACTTGAGTGATAACTATTGTTATACGAAAATTCCGCGAGCGGTAAATGCGTATCCCAATCACCACCAAAGTCAAGGACACAAAGACGTAGCAGATCCTCGAGGGTTTGGATTGTTCGTTCGGTTTGACCAACGGTTTGAGGATGGTAAGCCGTACTTAAATCCAATTAAGTACCCAAGAGTTCTTGCATCGAAGACCAAAAGTGTGAAGTGAAACGAGCATCTCGATCGAATATGATGTGCAACGACACGCCATGACGACTTATAATTTCGCCAATGTATATGCGAGCCAGTCTTGAAACTTTGTATGTGTCTCGTATTGGTATGAAATGTGCCGTCTTGGTCAAACGGTCAACAATGACCCATATGCTATCATGACCACGAGGTGTACGAGGTAACTTGGTTATGAAATCCATGGATATATGTTCCCATTTCCACATAGGGATTTCGAGTTGTTCAAGTAAACCACTTGGTTGTTGATGCTCGGCTTTGACCCTTGCACATGTGAGACACTTGGAACACATAAGACGCGATATCTTTCTTCATTCCAGGCCACCAATATTGACCACAAAGGTCCATGTACATCTTATCAGAGCCAGGATGAATGGAATATCGGGTTTGATGAGCTTAGTTCATAATGAAGTGCCAAAGGTTATCACGATTCAGAATCCAAAGTCGATTCAAGAAGTACCACATGCCGTTCAGTTTTGTCTCCAGTTGTGACCGAACGTTAGACATCAAATCTTCATCCTTCCCTTCGTTGGTTAATGCCGCTTGTTGAGCCTCGCGAATATATAACTCGAGGTCACTATCGATCCTTATGTTTTGAAGCATGATAGTAGCCTCGTTGACATCCACGCGAATCTCGGTATCAAATTCTCCTAGCATATCAAACCATTGCCTTCGATCTCGAATTTCTTGGAGCGAGACAGTCTTGTTGTGGACCTTGCGACACAGTGCGTCGGCTACAACATTCGCCTTTCCAGGGTGATAGCGAATGTCACAGTCGTAGTCGCTAATCAACTCAATCCATCGTCTTTGTCTCATATTGAGATCCTTTTGGTTGAACACGTGTTGGAGACTCTTATGATCGGTGTAGACTATGCATTGCGACCCATAAAGATTGTGTCGCCAATCTTCAAAGCGAAAACCACAACACCAAGTCAAGATCGTGGGTTGTGTAGTTCACTTCATGAACCTTCAATTTTCTCGACGCGTATGATATGACTTTGCCTCATTGCATGAGAACACAACCAAGACCTTGATTAGAAGCATCGCAATACACAGTAAAGTCATCGTTCCCATCGGGAAGTGTGAGAATAGGAGCGTTACACAACTTGCGTTTCAATGTCTCAAAAGCCTCTTCTTGCTCGGGTCCCCATTCAAAGAGTCGATTCTTTTGGGTTAGCGCTGTTAATGGTTTAGCAATCTTCGAGAAATTCGCTATGAACCTACGGTAATATCCCGCTAAGCCTAGAAAAGAACGAACCTCGGTTGGGGTTGTGGGAACACACCAATTCTTCACGGCTTCAATTTTAGTAGGATCGACATGAATTCCTTGACTATTCACCACATGTCCTAAGAATTGAACCTCTTCCAACCAGAACTCACACTTGGAAAACTTGGCGTATAATTGCTCTTTCTTCAAAAGTCCAAGAATTTGTCGCAAGTGTGTCTCATGATCGATTTTCGTCTTAGAATAAATAAGAATGTGATCAATGAACACGATCACAAACTTATCCAAATACGGTTTACATACTCGATTCATAAGATCCATGAACACGGCAGGTGCATTGGTCAAGCCCAAAGGCATGACCATGAACTCGTAATGTCCATATCGAGTACGAAAAACGGTCTTTGGAATGTCATCATCGTGAACACGTAGTGATGATACCCAGAACGTAGATAGATCTTTGACAATTGAGTTGCTCCTTGAAGTTTGTAACATCTCGTATTTTTCGTTAAATGGAAATTTAGCTTTGTTAAGTTCTTGTAAAGGTCATTTATGTCATTTGTGAAATTTTGAGTGCTTGTTATGCATGTTGAGTTAAGTCGGATATTAATAAAACATTTTGCTAAACATTGATAATGATAATAATAATATTAATATTATTAATAATAAAATGTTAGTAATAATAAAAAGGGTTAATAATAAATTATAATAAAAATAACATATTAACAACTTAAGTAATAGTAACTATAATATTGATAACAATATTAATAATAATAATAATAATTATAAAAGTTTAAAATTTAAATAAAATACTTAAAAGTTAAACTTAAACTAAGTTCAGGGGTATGTGTGTAATTTGTGAACTTAAATTTAAAGTTTTTACATAAAATACCAACATCCATAAACTTCAGGGACCAGTTATGTAATTTCAAAAACCCAAACTGCCCCTTTCCCCCCTTCATACGTTTTTCCTGCCAACACTTCCGGCCAACTTCTGGCCAACTCCAGCGAGCCCTAGAACACCAAAATCATTCGTTTTCGTAACCCAAAACCGTTTCGGATCGTTCCGTTTACGTGATTCGACCTTGAATGCATCCAATAGTCGAGGGTAAACATCAGTTACCACTCCATTCGAAGGTATAACCGAAGCACGTTAAGATCCATAACCGTTTGAGCATTAAACTCCAATCATAACCCAATTAACTGAACTAAATCGAACATTTATCTAATTCTAATCGATTGCAATCATCAATTTCACCTGAAATAAACATAAACATCTCATTCGATTCTCTCTGTTGATCACGAACTGCAACATACTCGAACGCTATCTTCTGAACATGAAGATTTGAAATCGATAAGGGGCTTTGGATCTAGTTTGTCATACGAAGCTATACACAAGGTTAATTGAGTTATCATCAACGTTTACATCGATTCTGCATCTCCTTCGACCGTGACTTGTTCATCGTTGGGTTCACCTTTAATTCGAACCTGTTCGGGTAAATTACATACATGTATATGCTCGATTAGCATGGGGAACAAAAGCCCCATGATTACAGGCTTTTACATTAATGAATCAGGTTCAATTTTGAGGATTGTGGAATTAGGGTTCTTAAGGGATTGGGGTTTTCTTTGCGTTATGTTTTTAAATTTTCAGAACCCAGATGTACCGCGGTTGAAGCCTTGGTTCACTGGTTAGACACTTACCCTTACAATCTTGAGGTCCGGGTTCGAACCCGGGCTCCCTCATTTATTTTTTTAAAAGGCTTTTCAGCCTTAAATTAATTTTAGAAGTTTTAAGTAAACAAAAAAATAGATTTTGTAAACTTTAAATATTTGTAAAAGCAACAAAGCAATTTATATATATATATATATATATATATATATATATATATATATATTAAATAATTTCTTTTAAATATTTTAACAAATATTACTTTTGGTTATTAATTTTTTTATGAATTGTAAATAGTAAAAGATAAATTACTATTGGTTCAAACGTTGCTTTTAAATTATTGATAAAAAAACGTGTTAAATTCGTTTAGTTATAAAACTTTATTTCAATTTATATCTAAATACTTTAAATTATTATAAATATTTTTCTCCTTCATATATGTGTATAAAAATATAAATATATTTATTTTCAATTATTACAAGAGAACATATAATTGTTTTCCTTTTTGTTAAATATCGATGTTTGACAAAAAACCCAAATACCAAATTGAAACCCTAGTTCATTTACACCGTTAATCTTATTATTAACCTAAATCTTGTTATATTTATATATTTAGGTGTGCCTTGTGACGTTTGACCTTGGAACGACATACATTATCTTATTGAACTTCATTTTATATTATTTGACACGTGAGTTTTCCTTGCCCCCTTTTTATCTTTTCACACTAATTTGGGGTGAAACATGATTACTTATACATAACGCACTTGTAAACGTTTAGACTTGTAAAGCACTTGCAATTCATACTTTTGTCATGGTTATTTGTGTGTTGTAAGTGTTTATATGAGATACATATTTTTGTTTACAATCATTAACTATTGCTAGCCTGGCGACGTCTTTGATCATTGGGCCTGACAAGCCTATTTGATGCTAAAGTCGATGTATTGCTGACTCCTGATGACGTATGCTTGTTCATCATGGGAACCAAATACACTTAGCCAATCTTTTATACTTGTAATCAAGTCGAGGTTTGGTTGTGACGATATGTGTTCTATAACCTTACTTGCTTATGACCTATGACATGAATTGCTACTTGTAACTTTATCATATTATGTATAAAAACCTTAGAAACTCACCAACTATTTATAGTTGACCTTTTATTTTTATCATGTTTAAGGAAATCCCCAAGTTTAAAGTGGACTTTTGAAGCTTGGAAATAAAACTAGGACTTGGACCTAGTTTAATAATTAAATGTTATGTCATGTTTTGTGATATGTTTAAACTTATTTCACGTTTGATACTTATGTTTGTATTCCCTTTTTGAATCTTATAATTTTTATATGTTCATCTAAATTATAGCGTTATGTGGTTGTGAACAATCTTAACCCTCACATCTCGACGTTTCTGCTGTCAAGGTTAGGGTGTGACAAAGTTGGTCGAAGAGATCACTGATTCGAGGGAGAGGGTATCGGTTTTTTATAGTAAGCTTGTTGAGTTCTCGGTAATCGATGCACATACGAAATGAACCATCCTTCTTCTTCACAAACAGTATAGGTGCATCCCCACGGTGATGAACTAGGGTGAATGAAACCCTTATCGGTCAACTCTTGCAGTTGACTAGCTAGTTCTTGCATTTCAGACGGTGCAAGACGATAAGGTGATTTAGCCACAGGGTTTGCACCAGGGGTTAAGTCAATCTTGAACTCAACTTCTCGCACGGGAGGTAGTCCCTTAAGATCCTCGGGAAAAACCTCTGGAAAGTTTCGCACGACAGGAATGTCTTTCAATTCCTTACCCTTGGCTTTCGGATTAACTACATATGCCATGAAAGCCATGTAGTTTTTACTTAAGCACTTGCGGGCCTTGATGCAAGACATGCCTTTGAGTCCTTGGGATGATTTCTCCCCAAAGACCTTCAAAGTATCACCCGTCGGTAAAGGAATTCGAATGCATTCTCGAAGCATAGAATTTCCACACGATGCTTGGCTAATCAATCCTTGCCAATGATAACATCAAAGCTTTCTAATTGCATAGGAATAAGGTCGATGAAGAACTCGTGTTCATTAAGGCTTAAGGTGCAATCACGTATTACGACATC
The DNA here is from genome assembly GCA_025506515.1 of Flaveria trinervia. Taxonomy (NCBI): domain Eukaryota; kingdom Viridiplantae; phylum Streptophyta; class Magnoliopsida; order Asterales; family Asteraceae; genus Flaveria; species Flaveria trinervia. The sequence goes on from CM046447.1 coordinate 88,239,467, forward strand.
AACGACGATAGATTTTCCATCGGCGACCTCGATCGTGAAGGATCTTTCCACATTAACATGCAGTTCAGAAAGAATAGGCTCGAATTCCAAGGACACGAAACTCCTATCCACACCCGAATTAAATAATACAGATGCATAATGACTATTTACAAGATACATACCTGTTTGGTAATAACCCATTATTGGTATGATGAACACATATAGGAATTTTTTTATAAGACAAGAAACGATTTAAAAGAAGTTCAACGACGTACCATTCACCACGTCGTTGTTGGATTGTGCTTGGTTGGCGTTGATGTTGAAAGCCCTTCCACGAGCCGGTGGCGCAGTTCCCGCACTGCGAGGACATTGCGGATGAATATGACCAGGCTCGCCACAGTTATAGCAGGTTCGGTTGGTAAGCATTGTTGTCACACCCTCAAATTCCACAAACGGGGTAATACTGTTAGGCGCGTGACATATCAGGATCTTAGCCATTAGTTACACCAAATGACGCAACAAGTACTAAATATAATTACTCGTTTAAAATAAAATTTCCCAAATTCTAGAATTTAATATGAAAACATAAAGTAAGTTGCGGAAGCATATAAGTTTATGATTCAAACGACGCAAACACACGCAAAGCCAAACAAGTAGATTATGTAGAAAAATGCAATTGTTCTTTGTCGACCAAATAAATGATGAATGATGTGATGCAATGATCCTAGACGTGCTAGCTTAGGAACCTAAAAGAAACATGCTAAAGTGTCAACACAAGGTTAGTGAGTTCACAGGTTTTGATAAATAGTACATAACAGTAACTGATGCAGTAATCAAAAATAATATTAGTAGATAGCTAGTCTACTCAACAAGTTACTAAGTGTATGAAGTTCGCAACCGATGCTGAACACGTAAAGAAATGCCTCGGTTGTGAACACCGGTCATAGAAACAAAAATTAGGTCAATTAAACACCCGTTTGACGAACGTTGTGCTAGCGCGACTTGCCCGGGTGGGATTTGTCAAACCTAGTAGATCTACTCAGAATTACCTCGCTAAAGTACATATATTAACGGTTTGAAAGTGAGGACTTAAGTATGGTGTCACATTAGTAAACAAGTGATATTACAGTAATACTGATCAACTGTAAATACGTTTAGAACACACGTTTCTTTCACCCCAACGAAAATAGGTAAAGTGAACTCACCTTGATTACACAACAGTTCAATAACGCCTGCTCAAGCAGTTAGGTTAACAAACAACCGTACGGAATCGATGTTGAGAGACCACGTTAGAAAACGACGGGTGGCCGGTGATGTACCACTGCGAATCACTATTCTGAAGATGAGGGCGATCGTCGAAGATAAGGCTGCTGAGATAGGCTCGCGGTTGGGTGACGGCAGTTATGGAAATCGGATAAAAAGTAGGGTTGCGAAGTTGGAAGAAAATGGAAATTAGGCTATGGGTCTCATGGGTTTTATGCTTGGATTAAGTTTGAGAAATAACACACAAGTCCCTAGAGTTAGCTTGGTTTGTTTTAGAGTAAATTATAAGATTATAATAGTTAACTTTCACTACATGACATAGTTAAATAGAAATTTAAGTTTTGGTAGCTCAAGTAACTTGGATTACATTCGAGGAAATAATTTGCTTTAATTAATCTAGGATTAATTACTAGTAATAATTATAATAAAGATCCTTTTCATTGATTTGGAGAATAACGTTAATTTGGAAAACTGGAGTTGTCACATTATCCACTTGTTAAAGAAATTTTCGTCTTCAAATTTTGAAAAAATTCAGGTTCAGGAAGAGCACAAGATTCAACGATTTGTAATGTACAAAGAATGTTTTCTGGTGACTTTATAAACAACCAAAAATTAAGACATTAGGCGTGTGAACACATGAGCATCAGACTTAGCAACCTGTAACGTATATAGGATGTGTTCTGAGAACCTTACGATTTCACGATAATTGTGACATCATCTCCTTATTGAAGGAAATTTCGTCCCGAAATATAGAGAAAGATATCTTAATAATGGATACCTCGAGAAGTAGATGCCTGATCCTTAAAAAGTTGCAGGTATTTCTTCTTCATTTGATCCTCGTGTTCCCAGGTAAATTCTGGCCCACGCTTTGAGTTCCACCTAACGCGCACAATAAGAATCTTGCTACGCCTTAGGGTTTTGACTTCTCGATCCATACTCTCAACTGATTCTTCAATGAAACAAAGTTGTTCATCAATCTCCAGTTCCTCTAATGGCACGACAAGTGAGTCATCGGATAGACACTTCCTCAGATTTGACACATGAAACACGTTGTGTATCCCATTGAGTTCTTCAGGTAAATTTAGTTGATAGGCTACCAGACCAACCCGTTTGACAATCTCAAAAGGTCCAACGTATCTAGGGTTTAGCTTTCCACGCTTTCAAAAGCATATCACTCCTTTCCAGGGTGAGACTTTTAAGAGTACTTTATCACCAAAGGCCTAGAAAAAATATTTAATTTAAGGGCCAAAAAGGCCTAGAAAAAATATGTGAGGCTCCCCGGATTCAAACCGAGGACATCCTAGATGTGAGGGTGAGTGGGTAACCAGTAAACCAAGGCCGTGGCCACGATTTAACTTGGTTCCCAAAATTTAAAAAAAACACCAATTACAAACCACACCCAAATCACATGAACCCTAGGTTCCTGTGATCCCAAATTGAAACATTAATTGATTCTATGGGCATTGTTAACCATAGGGCTTTTGTTACCCATGATTAAACGAGTGTGTACATGTAAAAATTTACCCGTTTGATTAACAATTGAAGATGCACACTTCGATGAACTAGTCGCCACCAAGAGGTGAGAGGACGATGGGTAAATGTTGATGATAATTCAATTAATCTTGTGTGAAGCTTCGATTGATGTTCTAGACCAAAAGCCCCTTATCAATTTCGAGTTTAAATGCTCAAACGATGGTGATCCAGTAAGTTGCAGGTGGCGGTGAAAAGTGGTAGTCAAATCTGATGTTGGTGTTTGTTTCAGGGGAAATTGAAACTGGTAATGGTTTAGAGATAGTTAATCTATTGTTTATGTGCGATTAATTGAATTATTATTGTAGTTTAATGCTCAAACGGCTAATAACTTCAAGGGGTTTCAGTTATGTGATTGTTTAGGTGGTAACCGATGTTTTAACTTTGATTAAACGAGGCATTTAAGTCGAATTGTGTTCTAGAACGGTTTGGAATTATTTGGTATCAAAACGGTGATGTTTAGTGTCTCTTAGGACCTCGTCGGCGCCGCGCCGGCTTGGCCGGCCGGCTGCCGGAAAAGCGGGGTGAGAGAAAGAGAGACGAGGGTTGAGTTTCAAAATGTTACACACATGGCCCCTGTAGTTTGATTCTTTTATTCTATGCACAAACTTTATATTTAAAGTTTCTAAATTAGCAAATTAACCCCCTGAACTTTATTTATCCTTAAGTATTAATCCTCTTGAGTCAAATAACCTCTATTGATTTGTTATTATTTTTAGAATTTTATTAGTATATTACTATTATTTTAGTTATTATTACTAGTATAATATTATTATTATAACTTGTTATTATTATTACTATTATTATTATCTTTAATATTATCATCTTTATTATTATATATATTATTATTATTATTTTTTATTTTTGTTATTATTTTTATTATTTATTATTAAGTTCAATTTAGTAATTAAATTATGAACCTTCTAATCAAAGAATTTAAAAACAACAAGGAAATAAGCATAAGTAAACCATAAATTTCATAATTGACTATAATGGTCCTTACAAGAATAAACGACATTAACTATTAGTTAATAAATACAAGATGTTACAACCATAGCCATAAACAAATAAAACACCTCCTTTATTTTGTTGGATAGCATTGATTATGTTGTTAAAAATTGACTGTTGCTCGTCAGCTAGTGAAACGAAGAGTTTATTAAATTCATTAGTAAGGGCTTCTTTGTTATAACAAAGCTCTTCGTTTATCAAACGATTGAATGCCAAAGATATAGATTCATCATCTGGAAATGGCAATGTTGAGAAGTTTCTTACGGTGGAGCTATTTCGAAGCAAAATGTTCTCTATTTCAAGTAGAGCCAGATTCTTTAATTGATCTTAGTAAGTCTCAGACCTAAAATATATTGAAGAATAAAAATAATATTTGTTTTAATCATAAAAAATATTATAAGTAATATTAAAAATGGTTTAAAAGAAAGTTCAAACATAAAAAATAGAAAAATATGATGAAAATAATTATATAAGTAATAAGTTACGAGCAATGAATCAATACAAAAAATGAATATGTATACCTGAGTACTTTAAAAGGCATTGTTGTCTGTAGAGGATGTCTTCGGACAAATATTGCCATGTATTTTCCCAGACAAAATCAGGCCTCGACAAAGTGTTAGACATCAACATCATTGCAAACAAACTTCTTAAAATAAACATGTTCCTGTATGGCTTGCCTCTTGAGTTGCTTCAACATACTTGGTATCATCGTTTAATAGCCCCAAAGCATAACATGCATTTCTAAACGCAGAGCATTTATTTCCATTTACAGTTAGAAGATCATCAAATGACTTTGGCCCTTTGACTTTATTTAAGAGAATTCTTAAAAGGTATGCTTCACCAATAGAAGGTAAGACAAAATGAATTCTACCGATTGAAAATCCTCTTTTCCTTGGCTCCAAAACACGTGTCTTACTTTTCCAATAAATTTTGTAGGAAATTCTACATACGTAAGTTGTCTAGCCTCCTGATACATATCTCTTTTATACCATCTTGTTTTTCACGAGTGATGTAGTGTTGTGAGTTTCCGATGACATCTCTTGCATCCCATATAACACCACCCAACCTCCTTGCAAATAGCCTTTATTGTTGCAAGAAGAATAACAAACTTAACCTATTGCAAGAAGGTTATTTAATAACATGTTTATATTCTCTATATACATGTATGGTAGCGATAGTAAAATAAACATTACAACACAAAAAAGTACTTTAGTTATCTCACATAATTTAGTAACAAAAGAAAATGTAGTCTGCTTGAGATATTGGTCTTCCAAGGAAAGTAGAACTGATGAACCAAGTGGATGATAAGATGACGATGGATTAGCAGCTGCCTTGTGAAGCAACCTGTACCAAAATATAAAAATAAAGATGTCTATAAATGGTATAAAGATAGAAAAAAATATATAAGATATAAAATTGAGAAGGCGATTGACGGATATGTTTCTTTGTATTTACTGATATCATCGATATCACTATTGATAAAAACTCTAGTCACATCATTTTTATATGAGTTTGAAACATAAGCGTTATCTACAAAATGAATTAGAAATGTGATAAGTTAGATAAGAAATAGTGAAAAGGTGGTATATGTAAATAAATTAAGTATATGAATCTATTAGAATAAATAAATAAATAATAATGAGTAACCGTTGAAGACCTTGACTCTTCCAAACTGAACAATGAGTATTATATGATCCTCATTGGGATGATCTACGACATACTTGGAAACTTGGTTTACATATTGACCCCATAGAGTCACAAAAATGTTAAGCCCCCTAAAAAAGTTAAATTAACATAATTTCAAAAGTAAGTAACAAATGATGAATACTAATAAAGACAAGGTAGAATCAAGTAAATAGGTAACAAAATGATTTGTAAGGCCCGTTCCCGGGCGCTTACAGTTGGTGATTCATCGCACGTAAAACATATACTTTACATTTATTCATCAAAACATTGCAGCGGAAAACATAAAACAAGTGGCATTTCATTTCATCCTAAAACATTTTGCAAAATAATGCATCATTTGTCGGTTACAAAATTATATCGTTGTATTACATCACAAAAGCCTTAATTAAATGGATGCCATCCAAAAGAGCTGAGCAGCCGCCACGTGCCATCCCAGCAACGTTTACCTGCCAACTGAAAACGTATAAAAGTCAGCGTTGCTGAGTGAGTTCTAGTTTTATAATAAAACATACATAAAATCCTTATTTATTTCTTTTCAAAGCCCATACTATACGTTTCATTCATTCGTGATCATACATCATACATACATACAGATAATATCATTATTATCTTCCATTACGTTCGTTAGCCATCGTTCATTCATTACATCTTGTGACATGTACAATACCCCGAACATTATGCACGAAGCTGGTTACTGGGCCTGAGGTCTATCATAGACCCCGAACATTATGCACGAAGCTAACTCCAGTACCAGAGGCAAGTACATCCACCGTTCATCTTTTTGTTTTATTTCGGATCAATGCCATAGGTTATACCCCGAACATTGTGCACGAAGCTGGTTACTGGGCCTGACGTCTTTCATAGACCCCGAACATTATGCACAAAGCTGAGACTCCAGTACCTAGGGCAAGCGGCAAGGATCCCATACGTGTGGTCAATCACAAGGATTGGACCCCAGTGTGCATCCTTCTAGGGTAGCTAACCCGCACACAGTTGAGCTAACACCCTTCATTGGATGTGACTATTTAAGCATAAACTTTGTAAAATCATTTTAATCCTTCTGGTGCATGAGCATTCTGTAAACATATTTCTAGGATATTTTCAACCCTAATCATCAAACCCATCAGTTCTAAGCATAATGTGGCTATTCTAAACATGAGTAGCCTGTAAACCATCTAGAACTAACATCCAACATACACATTTTACATACGGGTAATCACATAAACTTTGTAAAATCATTTTAATACATTTTCAGCCCCAAATATGTTTTAAAACATGTAAAAACCAGGGTCTAGAACTCACCTGGTGCAACTTGGGTGTTCTTCCTTTTAACCCGCTTGCAAAGAGTTCAAAACACCTAGTAACAACACCAAAAACACACACACTCGAGCACAAACACAAACATAAGCACATAACCGGGATAAAACCCATCATAAACATGTAAAAACCACGAATTCTTACCTTGAATTCGACCTCTATATTCTTCTTCTTCAAAACCGAGTTCTGATCTTCGTCCCTTGTTTCTCTCTCTAAAATGACCGAGAATTGGGTGTAGAAAAGGTGATGGGCGGCCATGCCACCTTTATCACCAACTTTTCTAAAGTTTTGTCCTTTTGGACACTTTTGGTCCCTCCACTTGGACCTTATAGTTTTTCTTTCTTTTATTCTTAATTTCTTGTCTTTTAGAAAAATAACTGGGTGTTACAAGTCCACCCCCCTTATATAGGTTTCGTCCCCAAAACCTGTTATTCCTCGAATATATAAGGATAATGCTGCCTCATCTCCTCCTCAGTCTCCCATGTAGACTCGGATCCCTTCCTGTGCTTCCACTGTACACACACAAGAGGAACCACTTTATTTCACAACCTCTTCTCTTTACGATCAATGATTGCCACTGGTTGCTCTACATAATTGAGCCTTTCATCAACTTCGATATCCTCCAGTGGAACAATCATGTCTTCGTCAGCTATACACTTTCTCAGATGAGACACATGGAATGTCGGATGAATCCCACTTAACTCATCCGGTAATTCCAACCTATAGGCCACCTCTCCTACTCGAGCAATGATTCGGAAAGGGCCTATATATCTTGGCTCAACTTGCCCCGCTTCCTGAATCTGATAATTCCCTTCCAAGGTGAGACCTTCAACATAACCCCGTCACCCACCTGGAACTCGATCGCTCTGCGTCGTTTATCGGCATACGACTTCTGTCTATCTTTAGTTGCCTTCATGAAGTCTTTAATCTTCTCAAGCTTCTCCCTCGTAGCCTCGATTACCTCGACGCTCCCCAATTCCTTTTGACCAATATCACCCCAACAAACGGGTGTTCTACATCGCCTACCGTATAGCATCTCGTATGGTGGCATACCAATGCTGGCATGATAACTATTGTCGTACGAGAATTCAGCTAATGGTAAGTGGTCGTCCCAACTTCCTCCAAAATCAATTACACATGCCCGAAGCATGTCTTCCAACGTCTGAATGGTCCTTTCTGACTGACCATCAGTTTGGGGATGATAAGCCGTGCTAATATGTAACCTCGTTTCCATGGCCGTGGAATTTCTTCCAGAATTTAGATGTAAACCGGGTGTCACGATCCGACACAATAGACACCGGCACACCATGACGAGTTACAATCTCCTTGATGAACAGGTCAGCCAGCCTCTCGGATGAATATGTCTCGCGGATCGGTAGGAAGTGAGCACTCTTCGTCAAGCGGTCAACAATCACCCATATGGCATCGTATCCTTTCGGAGTATGCGGCAGCTTCGTAATGAAATCCATGGTGATGTGCTCCCACTTCCATTCCGGTATATCCAAAGGTTGGATCTTCCCATACGGCTTTTGATGTTCCGCCTTCACTTGCAAACAAGTAAGGCATTTGCTCACATACTCCACCACGTCACGCTTCATACCCGGCCACCAATAATCCTTCTTCATGTCTTGGTACATCTTTGTGGCACCGGGATGGATAGAGTATCGGGTCTTGTGAGCTTCGTCCATAATCTTCACACGTAGATTCCCAAAACGAGGAATCCACACCCGTCCAAATTGAGTTTTAACACCAAGTGTGTTTTCACTCAATTCCCCAACCAGACCTCTCATTCTTTTAGGGTTTAGATGATCTTCTCTTAATGCATCATCCTAAAACTCCTTGACTTGCTTCATTACATCAGAGGTCATGATTAGTTGGTATGCTTTCACCCGAATCGGCTCGGGCCTCTCCTTCTGGCTAAGGGCATAAGCCACCACGTTAGCTTTGTCAGGATGGTAATGGATCTCATAGTCATAATCCTTTATGAGCTCTAACCATCGTCTCTGCCTCATATTCAGGTCCTTCTGCTCAAAGAAGTACTTTAAGCTCTTGTGGTCCGTGAAAATGGTGCACCTCGCCCCACACAAATTTTACATCCTTACGGGTCAGCTTAGTCAACGGAGAGGCTATCTTAGAGAAGTCTGGAATGAATCTTCAATACTACCCCGCTATCCCCAAGAATCTACAAATCTCGGATGGCGTCTTTGGGGATTTCCATTGCGTCACAGCCTCCACCTTGGCAGGGTCTACCATAATCCCCTCAGGATTTACCACGTGACCTAAAATTAAACTTCGTGTAACCAGAACGCGCACTTGAAGAATTTGGCGTACAACTTCTCCCTTCTTAAGGTCTCTAACACCTCCCGAATGTGATCGGCATGCTCCTCCTCGCTCTTCGAATAAATCAGGATATCATCAATAAACACAATCACTGATTTATCTAACATTGGCCGACACACTCGATTCATCAAGTCCATAAAAGCAGCTGGCGCATTGGTCAGACCAAATGACCTAACAAGGAATTCATAGTGACCATAGCGCGTGCGAAAAGCTATCTAAGGGATATCCTGCTCCTTCACCTTCAGCTGATGGTAACCAGATTTAAGATCTATCCTTGAAAACCGAATGGCACCTTGGAGCTGGTCGAACAGATCATCTATTCTTGGTAGGGGTATCGGTTTTTCACTGTCAACTTGTTTAACTTTCGGTAGTCAATACACATCCTCATACTACCGTCTTTCTTCTTCACAAATAATACCGGAGCACCCCATAGAGAGATACTCGGTCTAATGAACCACTTATCCAGCAGTTCTTGCAACTGCTCCATTAATTCTTTCATCTCAGTCGGAGCCAATCGGTACGGTGCCTTGTGTCACATCCGGTAAATTTCCATTGCCAAACTCCGTTAGTTCCGTTAAGTCTTGCATACACGTGTCGTGAACACAAACTAGTTGTCGTTTAATGTTGGTGACCTAATAATAATGGATAATGTTAAATTAATGTGAATCTAATTGATTATGTGATTATTGTGTTATGTTTATGTGTTTACACGTTTTTAAAAGGTTAATTAGAAAATTAATCGCGTAACGCGGAAACGTGCCTATTTATTCGTATGTCTTGTGTTTTTATAAAGATAAGATATATAATGTTTTTTATTAGTTTATATCTTTATATTATTAAGTTAAAAACACTTTACAAAGAGTTTAAAGCCTAGTTTTTATAAAATACAAATTACAAGGGTTAAAAGGGTAATTATGTAAATTAAAATTAAACAAAACAAATCCCAAACCCTAATCCCCACCCATTCGGCCGCGACTTCTCCCCCACACCCTCACCATTGTGATTTCGACCTAGAGCAAGCATCAAAGCATCAATTTGGTTCGATTACAAGGCATACAACACGTAGGAATCACAATTGCAAGCTATAACACGTTTAAAGGTTAGAATTTTTTGTGTTTTTTGTGATTTTGGTTAGGGCCGAACCCTAATTCGTGAATGATGGTTCATGGGGTCGAATTTGATGTTGTTTGATGATGTTAGTATGTTAGTTGGATTGATTACATGTTGTTTAACGTTGATTATGCATGAATTCTATGTTTTTAGTGGATTGATCATGAACTTTGATTATGAAGCAAACCCTAGTTCGAAAATGGCATGATTATGCATGATGGATGTTTGTTTGATGAATGTATGATGATTAGTAGGTTGTATGAATGTTAAGGTACATTGATTTTGCAAGAAATTGGTGAATTGAAGTTGATGTTCATAGGTTACTAATAATGGTAACTTCATTTTCATGTAATGATGATCTAGTGATGGAATGATGTTATGGATGTGTTCATGATGATGATTAGATGTTAGATTGTTGTTATGAATGCTAGAAATCTTTGAATGGATGTTGTTGTTCATAGCTTGCCAAAAGTAGAAACTTTTGTTTATGAAGATTGTTAGATTATGGTGACTAGGTATTGTTGATCATGTCTAAACATTGTTATGAGCTTGAGATGGTATAATTATGATGAATTCATGAATACATGGAGTGGTTGATGGATTTTGGAATGTGCTTTCCCAAAAGGGAAACTTTATTTATACAAAATGTGAAAGATGATAGTTTGAACATGGTTGGGATGTTAGGAGCATGTTAGTATGATCATGGATGAATTCTAAGGTGATGAAACATGTTAAAATAGTTGTAAGGGATGTTTTGGATAATCATGAATGATATTTGGACATTTATGATCATGTATGATTTGGATGTTGATTAGTAGTAGGATATCATGTTTGGGATTGGTAATTGATTGTTGTGGTGTTGTAGAATGCAATACATATGGTAAATGAATATGGTTATGATCATCATACACGCATGTGAATCTGAGGCCCCTACTTAGTAGGATTGGCAGGGTTTAGGATGGGAAGTCGTGAGTGGCTTCACATGGCATGTGGTGAGTGGTTTGATCTTTGTGTGACATGTTAGTTGTGTTATAACTAGTGGATATGTTAATGTTCTAGATTCGCATGACTTGTATGATACTTGGTTGTATGATGATCTAAGTGTTACACCTGGATGATATAGCATACATATGATCTGTTTGAATGTTAACTATGTATGATATATGTGTATGATTACTTGAATGGCTTACAACACATAAAGTCACCAACGGGTCAAACGGGTCAACTAGGTCATACATGTCTGTTTTGTTTGAAATCTTGAGTCCTTGGTTGTAGTGTACTTAGGGTTTCACATATTTCTTTGATTACACGTACTCATGTACTTATATGATCTAGGTAACCTTTGAAGGTTGTCTGTCTATTCTGTTTGACAAGTCAAACTATGTGTATCTATACGCATATCAGGTGAGTTCATGCCCCACTTTTTATTTACTCTCTTTTGGGGGAGATAGCGTACTGATAAATCACTAACGCTTTATATATTCAAGTTGTGTACAATATTATATAGTGTTGATATCATGGAAAAGTCCTCACACTTTCGAATTGTTAATATTGAATAGCGGGGAAATTTTGGTAGTACTACTGGGTCTGACGAGCCCCACCTGTGTGACTCGAGGTCAACCGGGTGCAAGTTGTCCTAATGAACATTGTCACGACCTGTTAAGTCGTGGCAGGAGGCAACAACGTAACACAGTCAGCTTCAATTGCGAAATCACTATGAAATAATATTTATTGTTAATGGACTAGCTATCTGTTACAATACGCTACTTGTATATCACTATTATTAAACTGTTTATGTTTGAATATCTCTTGAACTCACCAACCATTGTGTTGATATTTTAGTATGCTATTCTCAGGTCATTAGCTTGCTTGCCATAGGAGCACTGCATGGTTCACTGCATTCTATGACACGGTCTTCAAGACAATTTTATCATTTTAATGATTGATGATTACTCTTTTGGGTTGGCACGTGTTTTGCCACAATTATACTTTTATTTCTTTGGGTTGTTTTCAAAACTCTTCCGCACTATTTAATTTGTTTACTTTGGTCGATTTTATTTAAATTATGGCATATAGAGTCGTTGTGAGTAACTATTGAGTGTGATCTTGGTTTGTTCACACGCCTCGCGGTAAAACTCCGCAAGTGGATTTTGAGGGTGTGACAGATTGGTATCAGAGCCATTGGTTATAGGGAATTAGGTTGCATACACACTAGACTATAACCGCACACAGTTAATTAGTTACCTGTGCCTTATTCTCATCTACTGTATACTCATTGGCATACACGTCACACTCTCTGCAGTATGGCATAGTCTTCGAGAGCTCCAGGTAAACGACCTGAATCACCTACACGATCTGAATCCCCACCTCCCACATCTGTACCTGATGATGGATTCGATTGGCCCCGACTGGCTTATCCTCGAGAGGAGATTGACTGGGATCAACCATTTGTATTGATGAAGCGTGACCCTCCACGAGACTAGCGTTCCTATCCTAGGTTTGTTGATCATATTATGTTTAGGGAGCGCGTACCTGTCCCGAGGCCCAGGGCTAGGAACAATGCTGACCAACCCATGCCTTCACTCCCACAAACGGTGCAGTCCAATGAGCAACTGATTGCTGCACCAATGGCTGCACTGGATACAGAACAGCATCGAGTAAGGCGGCTCACGGGTGATGTCTGTACACTACAGCAAGAGGTGTACAACCTGAGACATCAATTGGATGAAATCGAGGAACAACACGGGAAGACCCTGAACGGTTGTCACCATATGCAAGATGGTCTTATGGCACTCCAAGGGCGCGTGACTGCTCGTGAACAGCAGGACGCCATAGCCGATAATAGGATTGCCATTTTAGAAGCCCAATTAGCGGCACTTCAGATTGCTATAGCTCCTGCTCCTGCAGCAGACCCTGAGGATGAGGAGGATCCCGAGGAGGAGGAACCGAAAGAGATGGAGGATGATAGTGATGGGTCAGATGTCATCGATTGACTTCTTTATATGACTTAGACTATGTAGTGTTTTCTTTTTGAAACCTATGTGGGAAGGGTTGTTTCCCCACACGAACGACAAACTTCAATTTTGACATTGCTAAATACATTGTGACTCATTTACAATATATTTACTTTGGTTATTATTTTTGTTATGAATGTTATGGTTGTGATGATTCATTATTTCTTTTGTTTACTGTTTACTATGCTTCAATGAGTTAAATATGTTTGATGTTACTCATTATTATATTTGTGAATGTAAAGTGAAAAGAATGGACGCGGACGTGGACGCGGACGTGGACGTGGCATCGGAGAACAGGGTGGTGGTGCTATTAACATGACTCCCGCAGAATTGGCTGCTCTAATTAATGAGCATGTTCAGGCGGCAGTGGCTGCTGCCCACGCGGGCCAGCCAGCAGGTAAACAATGATAGAAAGATAAATCTGATATCCTTCATAACTGTAGGGGATGTCTGATTAATGTGTGTTGTGTTAAAACAGGACCACCAGTGTGTACCTACAAGTCCTTCATGGACTGTAAACCACACACCTACAACGGTACAGAGGGTGTTGTAGGGCTTCTACGCTGGTTCGAGAAGACTGAGTCTGTTTTCTCCAAATGTAACTGTCCACCAGCAGATCAAGTAAAGTATGCCACCGGGACTTTAGAGGGTGCTGCTCTGTCTTGGTGGAACGCGCAAGTCCAGATGCTTGGACAAGCGATGGCGAATGGACTTCCATGGGATGAGTTCAAAGCAATGATGACCGAGGAGTACTGTCCTCGCAGTGAAGTGCAAAAGTTAGAGATGGAGTTCTGGCAATTGAAAATGCAGGGCTCGGAAATTAAGGCTTACACCACCAGAACCCATGAATTAGCAACTTTGTGCCCAGGAATGGTGAATGAGGTGCATAAAAGAATAGAGCATTACATACGAGGATTGGTACCTGAAATCCAAAGTATGGTAACTGCTTCCAATCTAGCCACAATTCAGCAAGCCATCCAGCTAGCTCACAGGCTAACTGACCAAGCCGTGGAGCAAGGACGTCTACCAAAACGGGGCGTTGTGGCAAGCGTGCCCGACAACAAAAGAAAGTGGGATAATGCCAACAACACCAAAGCAGCATCATCTTCCAGTGGTCAACCTCAATCTCAACAGCAACAACAGCCGGTATAGCAGCAACGGAGGTTTGACAATAACCGTAACTCCAACCAGATGCCTGCAAATAATCGGACCCAGTGGTTATGGTGGGAGACATCCGAAGTGTACTCGGTGTAATTACCATCATGTGGGAAGGTGTGATAGCTTCAAGTGTCAACGTTGTGGAAAAATTGGACACACTGCGAAGGATTGTCGTGGTGAACTGGTAAGGAGGCCACAACAACCTCAAGAAACTCCCAAGGGCTTTTTTGAATGTGGGAAAGAAGGGCATTACAGGCGAAACTGCCCACAACTAAGAAGAACGGTAATGGCGATAACAACAACAACAACAACAACACCAACAACCATGGTAACAACAAAAACAATGGTAATAATAACAACAATGGTGGAAATGGTACTAAAAATGGCGGCAATAAAGATGGAGCCAAGGGGAGAGCCTTCGTCATCGGCTCAGGTGAGGCTCTAAATGATCCCACAACTGTTACTGGTGGATTCTATGTTAATGGTTGTTTTGCTATGGTACTATTTGATTCTGGAGCCGATAGGAGTTTTGTGTCCTTAAAGTTCTATAGTCTTTTAAGTGTTATACCCTCTGCTTTAGAATATAAATACACTGTGGAATTAGCCGACGGTAAACAAATCCATGTAACGCATATTCTTAAAGACTGTAAGATAGAACTTGCTGGTCATACTTTCGCTATAGATCTCATGCCTGTTACGCTGGGGAGTTTTGATGTTGTGATAGGCATGGATTGGCTCTCTAGCAAGCAAGCGGAAGTCATATGTCATGAGAAGATCATACGGATCCCGGTTGGTGATCAAATCCTTACCGTCAGAGGTGATAGAAGTGGTGTTGTGATAGGCATCATCTCATACATGAAAGCTCAAAAGTTGTTACGAAAGGGTCGTGTGGCTATTCTAGCACTTGTAACCGATAAGCAGACAGAAGAAAGGAGAATGGAGGATATTCCCATAGTATGCGATTTTCCAGAGCTGTTCCTAGAGGATCTTCTGGATTACCACCTCACCGCCAAGTGGAATTCCAGATTGAGTTGACTCCCGGCGCAGCTCCGATTGCTAGGGCACCTTATCGATTAGCACCGAACGAACTACAGGAGTTGTCGGCACAACTCCAGGAGCTTTTGGATAAGGGTTTTATTTGACCTAGTACATCACCTTGGGGAGCTCCTGTTCTCTTTGTTAAGAAGAAGGATGGCACATTCCGGATGTGCATCGATTATAGAGTTAAACAAGGTAACAGTCAAGAACCGATACCCTTTACCTCGTATTGATGATTTGTTCGATCAACTTCAAGGATCAAGCTATTATTCGAAGATTGACTTGAGATCTGGTTATCATCAACCAGAGTTCGAGAAGAAGACATTCCCAAGACTGCGTTCCGTACTCGTTATGGTCATTATGAGTTCTTGGTCATGCCTTTTGGGTTGACTAATGCACCTGCTGTGTTCATGGACCTCATGAACCGCGTGTGCAAACCCTATCTTGATCAGTTTGTCATTGTGTTCATCGATGATATACTGATATATTCTAGGACCAAGGAGGAGCATGAAGAGCACTTACGAATGATCTTGGAACTGTTGAAAAATGAGCAGTTGTATGCTAAATTCTCAAAGTGTGACTTTTGGATAAGAGAAGTGCAATTCCTAGGTCATATTGTTAATGAGAAGGGGATACATGTCGATCCTGCCAAAATTGAGGTGATAAAGAATTGGGCTACGCCCAAAACGCCGAGCGAGATAAGACAATTTCTAGGATTAGCAGGATATTACCGCCGATTCATAGAAGGATTTTCTAAGATCGCACAACCTCTCACAGCCTTGACTCACAAAGGAGCGACATACAAATAGAGTGAGAGTCAAGAATCAGCTTTCCAATTATTAAAACAAAAACTCTTTACTGCCCCAATATTAGCATTACCAGAGGGAACGGATGACTTTGTGGTGTATTGCGATGCATCCATTCAAGGATTGGGTTGTGTTCTGATGCAACGAGATAAGGTGATAGCCTATGCCTCGAGACAACTAAAGGTTCATGAGAAGAACTATACCACCCATGACTTAGAATTGGGTGCAGTAGTTTTTGCCTTAAAGATCTGGAGACATTACTTGTACGGTACCAAGTGCACTATCTACACCGATCACAAGAGTCTTCAACATATCTTCGAGCAAAAAGAGTTGAATATGAGGCGGCAACGTTGGGTGGAACTACTAAATGACTATGATTGCGCAATTAAGTATCATCCGGGAAAGGCGAACGTAGTTGCCAATGCCCTAAGCAGGAAGGAAACAGCTAAACCCCAACGGGTGCGAGCTTTACAACTTACTATCAGTACCCAACTACCCAAACAAGTTAAGGAGGCACAGATAGAAGCTTTAAAAATAGAAAATATTGGTTCTGAGTCGTTAAGGGGAATGGATAAACAGCTAAAGAGGATGGAATTCGGTATTTCATGGATAGACTTTGGGTGCCTGTTTATGGAAATCTGAGAGATTTAGTTATGAGTGAGGCACACAAATCTAAATATTCTATACATCCTGGATCCAACAAGATGTATCATGACCTAAAGGCTCACTATTGGTGGCCTAACATGAAAGCGGATGTAGCTATGTATGTGAGCAAGTGTTTAACCTGCTCGAAAGTAAAAGTGGAATATCAAAAACCATCCGGACTGTTACAACAACCCGAGATTCCAATGTGGAAATGGGAACAGATCTCCATGGATTTTGTTACTAAACTACCCCGGACTAGTACTGGTTGTGACACGATATGGGTTATTGTGGATCGATTGACAAAGTCTGCTCGCTTCCTTGCAATTAAGGAAACTGACAAGATGGAGAAGTTAACTCGACTGTACCTTAAAGAGATCGTTTCAAGACATGGTGTACCGATCTCAATTATTTCCGATCATGATGCTCGTTTCACGTCACATTTCTGGCAATCATTGCAGAAATCTTTGGGTACACGGTTGGATATGAGTACTGCATATCATCCACAGACGGATGGCCAGAGTGAGCGTACCATATAGACGTTGGAAGATATGCTACGTGCTTGTGTGATTGACTTCGGGAATAACTGGGAAATTCACCTGCCATTGGTGGAGTTTTCTTATAACAACAATTATCATACTAGCATACATGCAGCACCTTTCGAGGCGCTGTATGGGAGAAAATGTTGATCACCAGTTTGCTGGGCGGAAATTGGTGATAGTCAGATAACAGGTCCCGAGTTAATTCATTAGACAACTGAGAAGATTGTATAGATACGGAACCGTATGGCTGCAGCGCGAGACAGACAAAAGAGTTATGCTGACAAGAGACGGAAACCTTTAGAGTTTCAGGTTGGTGATAAGGTTTTGTTGAAAGTCTCACCATGGAAAGGTGCAGTTCGGTTTGTCAAACAAGGGAAACTAAATCCGAGGTATGTTGGACCATTTGAAATAGTGGAAAGAATAGGTCCAGTAGCCTATCGACTAGCCCTACCTGATTCGCTAAGTGGAATCCATGATGTATTTCACGTGTCAAACCTGAAGAAGTGCATAACTGATGAAACGATGGTCGTACCACTAGAAGAAATTAAAGTGGATGAACAATTGCGTTTTATTGAAGAACCAGTTGAGGTGATGAACCGTGAGGTGAAAACACTTAAGCAAAGCAAGATACCTATTGTCAAAATCCGTTGGAATTCACGACGTGGACCGGAATTCACATGAGAACGAGAAGATCAAATGAAGCTTAAGTACCTTCAACTATTCGAAGGGACGATGCCAGCAGACGAAGGTATTGATTTAAATTTTGGGACGAAATTTCTTTCAACATGGGGATGATGTGACAACTCATTCAAAACTCACCCGATTTTGATTTTTGTGTGCCAATGCAGTAGACCAGTGATGGAACACTCTCACCATGTAACGCAATTTTCAGGACGAAAATTCTTTCAACATGGGGATAATGTGACATCCGGTAAATTTTTGTTACCAAACTCCGTTAGTTCCGTTAAGTCTTGCATACACGTGTCGTGAACACGCACTAGTTGTCGTTTAACGTTGGTGACCTAATAAAAATGGATAATGTTAAATTAATGTGAATCTAATTGATTATGTGATTATTGTGTTATGTTTATGTGTTTACACGTTTTTAAAAGGTTAATTAGAAAATTAATCGCGTAACGCGGAAACGTGCCTATTTATTCGTATGTCTTGTGTTTTTATAAAGATTAGATATATAATGTTTTTTATTAGTTTATATCTTTATATTATTAAGTTAAAAAAACTTTACAAAGAGTTTAAAGCCTAGTTTTTATAAAATACCAATTACAAGGGTTAAAAGGGTAATTATGTAAATTAAAATTAAACAAAACAAATCCCAAACCCTAATCCCCACCCATTCGACCGCGACTTCTTCCCCCACACCCTCACCATTGCGATTTAGGCCTAGAACAAGCATCAAAGCATCAATTTGGTTCGATTACAAGGCATACAACACGTAGGAATTATCAATTGCAAGCTATAACACATTTAAAGGTTAGAATTTTTCGTGTTTTTGTGGATTTTGGTTAGGGCCGAACCCTAATTCGTGAATGATGGTTCATGGGGTCGAATTTGATGTTGTTTGATGATGTTAGTATGTTAGTTGGATTGATTACATGTTGTTTACGTTGATTATGCATGAATTCTATGTTTTTAGTGGATTGATCATGAACTTTGATTATGAAGCAAACCCTAGTTCGAAAATGGCATGATTATGCATGATGGATGTTTGTTTGATGAATGTATGATGATTAGTAGGTTGTATGAATGTTAAGGTACATTGATTTTGCAAGAAATTGGTGAATTGAAGTTGATGTTCATAGGTTACTAATAATGGTAACTTCATTTTCATGTAATGATGATCTAGTGATGGAACGATGTTATGGATGTGTTCATGATGATGATTAGATGTTAGATTGTTGTTATGAATGCTAGAAATCTTTGAATGGATGTTGTTGTTCATAGCTTGCCAAAAGTAGAAACTTTTGTTTATGAAGATTGTTAGATTATGGTGATTAGGTATTGTTGATCATGTCTAAACATTGTTATGAGCTTGAGATGGTATAATTATGATGAATTCATGAATACATGGAGTGGTTGATGGATTTTGGAATGTGCTTTCCCAAAAGGGAACTTTATTTATACAAAATGTGAAAGATGATAGTTTGAACATGGTTGGGATGTTAGGAGCATGTTAGTATGATCATGGATGAATTCTAAGGTGATGAAACATGTTAAAATAGTTGTAAGGGATGTTTTGGATAATCATGAATGATATTTGGACATTTATGATCATGTATGATTTGGATGATGATTAGTAGTAGATATCATGTTTGGGATTGGTAATTGATTGTTGTGGTGTTGTAGAATGCAATGCATATGGTAAATGAATATGGTTATGATCATCATACACGCGTGCGAATCTGAGGCCCCTACTTAGTAGGATTGTGTCACACCCCCAAACCACGGCGGTTTCCCGCGGGGCGCGAACGTCATGGTTTCATAGTCACCGATCGACCACTACATGGTTTTGTAAAACATACGTCCCAAAATAAGTTTAAGGTACATTATTGTTCAGAGTTAAATTTGCGGAAGTAATAGTAATAAGGTACATTGTTTTCAAAACATGACATATATGAAAATGAACGTCCCAAAACAGCATGAAGGGTCCTAAACATGAAATGACCCATGCTAGCTTAACTGGTTGCATCTTTCAATTACCTGAGAAAACATGCATGAAAAAATGTCAACATAATGTTGGTGAGTTCACAGGTTTTAAGTGATAGTAAATAGCGTAAAGGACCACAATACTTTCCATGATTTGATTGTTGTACATACAATGCTACAAATTATATAAGCACCGCAACCGAAGCTAGACTGTAATTGAAATAAATTGCCCCTACCCATGCCTACCATGAGCGTGGGTGTGTACAGGCTAATAATGCACCCGTTTAGACCTCCAGTCAAGGTTAGGGTAATTAACCCGGGTGGGGGTAGTCAAACCCAATAGTACTATCCATGATTACCTCGCTTTGGGAAATAAACTAACGGTTCGATAACAGGGGACTTCATATGGTAAGTAAACAACTTATATAACATGTGAAATCATTGACAAGTAAATGTGTCCAAGTAAATTAGTAATTTGCATGTAATCTCCCCCAAATGGAAAATAAGTGAAAACGGGGCCGTGAAACTCACCTCAATTGCACGCGTGAATACTAGCAATAGTCTGTATGTACGATTGGTCTAGGAATCTCCTAAACAAAATCACAATATATTCATGAGGTCATGATTACTAACCCTAGATGGTCATGCACAACTCATCCACAAAGGTAGCTTTGAAAATGCCAATTGACTAATTAGTCATGTCGGGTCGTAAATGTTTTATTTAGATTCTCGTCTTCATCTTTATTTTCCTAAAGATACATAATGCATTGAGGGTGTTTTATATTAAGTATAATGGTATTATACTTTCCATGTTTATGGGTTTCCCCTTTTTTTTACCAAATATCTCTAAAAGTTTACCTTTATCAAATATAGGTATTTGACAGCATCAAGGGAATTCCTTGGGTCTGGTTGTCATCCTCTTTTCATGGTACAAAGAATTTTTATAAAATCTGATACTTTTATCATATCTAGGTCTATGTCTTAGGATTCCAAAAAGGTATAGCTTGTATCCTACAACTGAGTTTAAGTGCCTTTAAATGGTTCATGAAGCAACAGATGTCAGTGCAGCACTTTCCTGTATATGTCTATGGAATTTACCTTTTTGAGAGGTCAAAACTTACATTCACAAATAGAGCCTATATTACTTTTAAACCTAACACCCTAAGCTAAGTTACCATAGAAGAAAAATCTTCAATTTATTACCTTAAGCATAACTTATGCCTCATTCTTTCTGCCCTATTTATTCTGTCAAAAATTCAGGTTCAGCACTTTAATTTGTTTGTACGTTTTGGAAGGGTTATACTCATCTATAAATTTCAAGGTTGGATGGGTTAGAAACTAGACATCCTAAAGTTAATGGTAGGCTCAAGAATCGGTTCATTTGACCATGTTTAGGTCGAGTTATGGTCTTGAAAACACAGAACATGAATCTGCCAGAAAGTGTTTTACATGTTTTGTTACTTTTTAAACTTTGTTAGAGCACTTTTGGGATGAGGTAGTGAACATGAACACATCATGGTGATGTATGGAAGATTAAAAACAAGGTGCTAACCTTAAACAAGCAAGGAGAAGAGATGGTAGTCTTGAAATGCAAGGAAAAGAAGGTTTGATCCTTTGAACTAAGAAAACCCAACAAGAAAAGGTGAAGATGTTGTAGGATGTTTGGGAGCTTCAAAACTCACTTGATCTTCAATAATGGCACTTGACTCACCCAAGATTTGTGGAAAATGAGTTGAAAATAAAATGAAATGGTGGAGGTGGTGTCTTGGCCGAATTTGGAGAGAAGGAAAGAAGGAGAAGAGTGTGTTGGTGATTTGTGTGGATGAAGTGTGTGAATGTTGCTTATATTTGTAAGCTCTACAACTCCTAACTTTGTCTCTTGGTCAACCATAGGGAAAGGAGCTTCACACATATGGAAAGGAATCATGTAGCTTTGTTCATAACCTTTTCCTTAACACTAAAATGGCAAATCTTGAGCTTCACAAAAGACAACTTGTCTTGTAAGGATTTGACAATGGAAGAAGACTAAAATAAAAGTGAGGGGAGGGGGGTAAGGGGACGGTTATGGGGGGTGGGAAATGGGTTGATTTTTTAATTTTATGTAGTATTGGGTATTTGGGTGGTATTTGTTGCATTATAGTAATTTATATATATATATATATATATATATATATATATATATATATATTCAATATTTTACTCCTTACTTTTTAAAATACATTAGAATTGTATAAGTACTTGTATAATATCATATATATAATATATATAAATATTGATGGTATGCTAATGATGCATCATGTAGTTAGTAGATCTGTTAAAAGGATTCGTTCCGGGTAAAATATTAATTTACGCGATTAGGTGTATTTATAAAGTCAAGCTTTTCCAATGCATTTGGTTTGGAATCTAAAATACTTTGAACCATCTAAATGAATTTATTAGTACATGTATATGAATTATGACCAATGTTCATGTGTGCCGGTTGTATCGCGTGTAAAAATGGTAATTACGTCGAATCACCGATGCATGAAATGTAATGCGTGAAATTTTGCAATGCATAAAAAGGTTTCAATAATTGGAATTCAATTGAAAATCAAGTATTATAGGGGTAATTATAACCAAGTCAAGGTCGGGTATTGACCTGAAATTGCCGGTTGTCACAGATTGGCAGGGTTTAGGATGGGAAGTCATGAGTGGCTTCACATGGCATGTGGTGAGTGGTTTGATCTTTGTGTGACATGTTAGTTGTGTTATAACTAGTGGATGTTAATGTTCTAGATTCGCATGACTTGTATGATACTTGGTTGTATGATGATCTAAGTGTTACACCTGGATGATATAGCATACATATGATCTGTTTGAATGTTAACTATGTATGATATATGTGTATGATTACTTGAAAGGCTTACAACACATAAAGTCACCAACGGGTCAAACGGGTCAACTAGGTCAAACATGTCTGTTTTGTTTGAAATCTTGAGTCCTTGGTTGTAGTGTACTTAGGGTTTCACATATTCTTTGATTACACGTACTCATGTACATATATGATCTAGGTAACCTCTGAAGGTTGTCTGTCTATTATGTTTGACAAGTCAAACTCTGTGTATCTATACACATATCAGGTGAGTTCATGCCCCACTTTTTATTTACTCTCTTTTGGGGGAGATAGCATACTGGTAAATCACGAACGCTTTATATATTCAAGTTGTGTACAATATTATATAGTGTTGATATCATGAAAAAGTCCTCACACTTTCGAATTGTTAATATTGAATAGCGGGGAAATTTGGGTAGTACTACTGGGTCTGACGAGCCCCACCTGTGTGACTCGAGGTCAACCGGGTGCAAGTTGTCCTAATGAACATTGTCACGACCTGTTAATTCGTGGCAGGAGGCAACAACGTAACACAGTCAGCTTCAATTGCGAAATCACTATGAAATAATATTTTTTGTTAATGGACTAGCTATCTGTTACAATACGCTACTTGTATATCACTATTATTAAACTATTTATGTTTGAATATCTCTTGAACTCACCAACCATTGTGTTGACATTTTAGTATGCTATTCTCAGGTCATTAGCTTGCTTGCCATAGGAGCACTGCATGGTTCACTGCATTCTATGACACGGTCTTCAAGACAATTTTATTATTTTAATGATTGATGATTACTCTTTTGGGTTGGCACGTGTTTTGCCACAATTATAATTTTATTTCTTTGGGTTGTTTTCAAAACGCTTCCGCACTGTTTAATTTGTTTACTTTGGTCGATTTTATTTAAATTATGGCATATAGAGTCGTTCTGAGTAACTATTGACTGTGATCCTGGTTTGTTCACACGCCTCGCGGTAAAACTCCGCAAGTGGATTTTGAGGGTGTGACACCTTGGCAACGGGTTGAGCACCGGGTATCAAGTCAATTTGGAACTCAACCTCGCGATCTGGTGGCACACCGGGTAAGTCTTCTGGAAATACGTCCGGAAGTCGCGCACCACTGGTACTTCGAATAATTGCGGTACTAACGCATCCACATCTTTTATGTATGCCAAGTAAGCACTACATCCGCGTCTCATGCACTTTCCCGCCACCGCCATCGAAATCACCCTCGAGATTGTCGTGACACAATCACCGTACACCGTCACCTCATTTCCGTCAGGCGTTGTCAATCGTATCATCTTCTTGTGACACACGATATTTGCCTCATAGGTTTCTAACCAGTCCATCCCTAGTACTACATCAAATCCACCTAGGGGTATCACGTGTAACTTAGCAGCAAACCTATGACCTTCTAGTTCTATGGCACAGTCCTCCATCCCTCAGTAATTCTAGTGGACTTATCGATAGTAGTTTCTACATCGAATGGTGCATTGACCTTTCTACTATTAACAAGCAACTTAGCACAGAAAATAGTGGAAATAAAACTCCTGCTAACACCAGAATCAAACAATACAGATGCATAAGTTGATTTGCTAGAAACATACCTGACACGACATCAGGATCAGCTCTGGCCTCCTCCCTGGGTCATGGTGTAAGCTCTGGCACCTGCTCTCTGCCATCCTTCCTCTAGCTTCTTCTTCGCCCCAGAGCTCTCCACCCTCAGCTTCTTACAGTCCCTGCTCACGTGACCTTCTTCACCACAAGAAAAGCACCGCCTCATATCGCAGTTCTTCGCTACGTGTACGGTCCTTCCACATCGGAAATAGACATTGCTCCCCAATCTACATTTCCCAGGGTGCCTACATCCACACTTATCACACCTATTCAACCCCGCAATTCCAGTCGTCCTCATTGTGCCAAAACTCTCATCCCATGGCTTCTTACAGTCTCTAGCGATGTGGCCAGGCTTACCACACCTGAAGCATACATTCATCCCAATCCTGCACTCACCGGTATGCTCCCTTCCACATCTGCCACACTTCCTTATCCCTGCACCGGATGAAGCTACACACCATTTATGCGTCCTGGAAACCTTTTTATATGGGGTGTAACCCCCACGTTCGACCCGCTTTCCGTTGCAGTTCTTGTCATTGCTACCTTCCTTGTTCATTTCCATCGCGGTCGTCTCCTTTACCACCTTAATTACCTCAGTCACTATACCAGGACAAATCGTCTACATGGCCCGTTGAACTCCCTCGACAACGGCCTCTGTCAACAGGGTCATCAGACTAGCACTATCTTCACCGGCTTCCGGGTAATGGATCTCAGGCTCTTTGAGTGCTACTTCAGCAGCCCTAGCCATACTTCTTGTGACACGCGGTCCAGCACCACGTCCACCACAATCTTCACCTGACGAAACTTTCGAAGATCTACCACCGACCATCCTCTAACTCACACTGAAAGATTCAAACACCAACACGGTCACTCGAGGGAACAGCTCAGTTTATGTCAAGTATAGTAAGTCACTAATTATAGTGGCCAATTGTGATTAGCCACTTATTTTACTCTTCATACCCCAAGCATTACCTGTCCTGACTACATCAGTATTTAAATCTACATACAACACATAACCACATACCATGCGCACATAAACCGGTTAATATTACGAAAATACCTGATGGCACGCAGCTACTCAGATTGGCATCCCATTCCCATTCCGTCCCATTCTCAGTTTAAGTTAAGGTTTATTTTGAAAATTTACCAATTTCACTTAAACTTTGGCTCTGATACCAAATTGTATGGCCCCATTCCCGGGACGCTTACAGCTGGTGATTCATTGCACGTAAAACATATACTTTACATTTATTCATCAAAACATTGCAGCGGAAAACATAAAACAAGTGGCATTTCATTTCATCCTAAAAACTTTTGCAAAATAATGCATCATTTGTCGGTTACAAAATTATATCGTTGTATTACATCACAAAAGCCTTAATTAAATGGATCCCATCCAAAAGAGCTGAGCAGCCACCTCATGCCATCCCCAGCAACGTTTACCTGCCAACTGAAAACGTATAAAAGTCAGCGTTGCTGAGTGAGTTCTAGTTTTATAATAAAACATACATAAAATCCTTATTTATTTCTTTTCAAAGCCCATACTATACGTTTCATTCGTTCGTGATCATACATCATACATACATACAGATAATATCATTATTATCTTCCATTACGTTCGTTAGCCATCGTTCATTCATTACATCTTGTGACATGTACAATACCCCAAACATTATGCACGAAGCTGGTTACTGGGCCTGAGGTCTATCATAGACCCCGAACATTATGCACGAAGCTGACTCCAGTACCTGAGGCAAGTACCTCCACCGTTCATCTTTTCGTTTTATTTCGGATCAATGCCATAGGCTATACCCCGAACATTGTGCACAAAGCTGGTTACTGGGCCTGAGGTCTTTCATAGACCCCGAACATTGTGCACGAAGCTGACTCTAGTACCTGGGGCAAGCGGCAAGGATCCCATACGTGTGGTCAATCACAAGGATTGGACCCCAGTGTGCATCCTTTTGGGGTAGCTAACCCGCACACAGTTGAGCTAACACCCTTCATTGGGTGTGAACCTCCATACGTTTGCTTGCAAGACTTTTTACATTCATTCGTTCGTTAATGCATGCATTCATTCATCATGTTCCTCTTTCATTATCTTTCACTTTACGTTACATAATACTTTCGGTTCATTCATTAACATAACACGTAAAGCCATGGAAAGATAAACATTCATCATCATAGGAACATAACATAACATACCATACATACATCATCACGGGGCATCATGCATACATAACATACATCATGCATAATCATGCATCATCATCATCATCATCATCATCATACATGCCCATCATACTATTTATGACCCCAAAAGTCAACTTATAGTCCCCCGAGAATTTCCCAAGTTAAAGCCTATTTTACACATTTTCCTCAGAAATAGAAAAATATTCTAAGTCCTAGGCGCATGGGCACTATGCAGGCGCATGGACACTATTCAGGCGTATGGGGAACACTTCGGCGCATGGGCCACTTTCAGGCGCATGGGTACTTCTGGACGTCTGAACACTTAGTAAATTCTAGCCCAATCTAGGCGCATGGGTACTATTCGGACGCATGAACACTTAGGCACATGGGCCACTTGCGCGCATGGGCACTATTGGGGCGCATGGCCCTACCCTTAGTCATCCGACTTACATTTCTAGGAGCATGGGCCACTGTTCAAGCGCATGAGCAGAACTTAAACATTTCTAAGGCAAATTTTGGGCGCATGAGCTACTGTTTAGGCGCATGAGCTACTGTTTAGGCGCATGAGCTAAACTTAAACATTTCTACGGCAAATGTATGAACACCTATCTAGGCGCATTAGCATTCTGTAAACATGTTTCTAGGATATTTTCAACCCTAATCATTAAACCCATCGGTTCTAAGCATAATGTGGCTATTCTAAACATGAGTAGCCTGTAAACCATCCAGAACTAACATCCAACATACACATTTTACATACGGGTAATCACATAAACTTTGTAAAATCATTTTAATACGTTTTCAGCCCCAAATATGTTTTAAAACATGTAA
Organism: Flaveria trinervia; assembly: GCA_025506515.1. Taxonomy (NCBI): domain Eukaryota; kingdom Viridiplantae; phylum Streptophyta; class Magnoliopsida; order Asterales; family Asteraceae; genus Flaveria; species Flaveria trinervia. The sequence continues at coordinate 88,267,074 of CM046447.1, forward strand.
AAATCAGGGTCTAGAACTCACCTGGTGCAACTTGGGTGTTCTTCCTTTTAACCCGCTTGCAAAGAGTTCAAAACACCTAGTAACAACACCAAAAACACACTCACCCGAGCACAAACACAACACATAAGCACATAACCGGGATAAAACCCATCATAAACATGTGAAAACCACCCTTGAATTCGACCTCTTCTGTTCTTCTTCTTCAAAACCGAGTTCTACTCTTCTTCCCTTGTTTCTCTCTCTAAAATGACCGAGAATTAGATGTAGAAAAGGTGATGGGCGGCCATGCCACCTTTATCACCAAATTTTCTAAAGTTTTGTCCTTTTGGACACTTTTGGTCCCTCCACTTGGACCTTATAGCTTTTCTTTCTTTTATTCGTAATTTTCTTGTCTTTTAGAAAAATAAACGGATGTTACATGATTTTTAAAGATGACAACTCTAGATCTTCAATCTCTATCGTTAGTTTCCTACTCTCCTTTTCATTCAACATACTTGGATTCTGATTCTTTATAAACCTTGTAACGTGACCAATAATATCTATGGAAACAAAAAAATGATGAAAATTAAATAATACATAATTTAAGAGTATAGAATGAAAAAGGAGATAGTGAGACATAAATACTAATTAATATGGTCTCTGGAATCTGTTGTTCACGGATACTTAGAAATGGACAAAAGAAAAAACTAAACAGAGGTCTATTAAAGTCGGTGCACTTTGAAACAGATGTTTTATATATCAAACACACTTTGTTTGGATTGTCAACATATTTGTACTTTGAATTGTTTAAGGCAAGACTTGGTTTGTTGATGATCAAACATGTGTTTTCATCCAAATACCTTTCAAATTTGATGAACCATTTTTAAGACATTAGCCTGAATCCTATTACCCTGTTGATTAATACCAAAATATTATAAAAGGAAGAATATATAAGTGAATGTGAAAAAAAGATCTATAGATGTACACGAATGTTACATGTTCATCTATGAGAACCATCTCAATAGAGTAATCATCTTTTGGTGACCTTCTATCAGGTAAGTGCCATAAACGAACAATTTTAACCTTAAGAATATAGTCATCCTTGCAAACATCAAGTTCATTTAGCATCATAACACCGGATGGATCCATATCGTTTCTCGTTAGTGCGTTTGTAGATGAGGTAAATTGTGTGAGAACATTGATGGTTATATAATAAGGATAAAATCATATAAATGGCAGGTGTTTGAAAAGTTTTGAAAAGATGTTAGATAATTTTAATATTAAATGTGATTGATATTAGTTAATAGTTTCCAAATTATTAGATTAATGTTATAATAGAAAATAAGATTTAGAGATGATTTTAGAAGTTATTTATATTTAAAAAGGAAAGTGTTAAATGTTAAATGATATATATTACTGAAAATATAAACAATGTAAAAAGAAAGTCTTAACTGAAAGTTTTTATTCGGTAACCGTTAATTGAATTATGATACTTTTTTTGATTATATAAAAAGCTTTTGCAGTAAAAAGGAAAGTGTTACCTGTTAAAGAATACGTAGTACCAAAAATATAAATAATGTACGAAATTTTAAAAAAGTAAAAATTATAATTACTTTTTTGTATTTTAAAGAAATTGCTAAAGATGTAATAAAAAAGAGTAAAAGGTAGAAGTTAAAATGCATAACCAAAAGCATATTCACCATCTGCTGTGTATCATAACCATTCCCTTAGGTGGCATCCACAACTACATCCCTTTTCTAGTAATCTAGAGAACATTACAGGTTTCTGTGTATATCGTATTTATACAAATAGGAACAAAACAATAGGATTATGCAACTTCTGTAAGGGTGTTTAGGATTGATTTAAAATCTAATGCTTATGCTTTTTAAAAGCCAAACACCCTAAATAAATTAACACTTATTATGTGTCATATGCATGTTCTCTTGTATTCCCGAATGCCAAATAATCTTGAATTCTTGAATATTATATGTTGAAGGGATATGGGGTACAAATTAACAATAATAGCTAATAGTTTACGAAAAAAAAATCTATAAGATTGAAGAGCAATGAAGTACCTATTAGTGAGCTACTTCTGTGGCATTTCTTTTCCAAGCATATAGTCCATCATCATGCACTTGAGACCTAAAAATAAATGCATCATACAGATTTAGTAGATAACATATGGGTGTATGTGTATGGATAATAGATAGGATCTGCGCCAGTAACAAAATTAATATATTTTCAACAATTGCATACCCAAACACCATTCAATAAGTAACCTGTTAATAAATTTTATCAAGATGAATAAGCACTACACTAATCGATTACTCTTGATTTCCACAAAACCTAAATTACAAAAGATTGGGATTTGGATATACAGTGTCGTACCTCTTGTGCCTTCAATCAAATACTAAGTTCTTATCTTCGATTGCGATAATATTTACAAAAAACTAATGCAAACTAGTAAAGCGGGAGGAGAAACATGATTAGTGTGTTAACAGATTGGAGAAAATACCGACGAGGTGAGGCTATGGATGCGATTTCAGAGGCGGACCTTGAAACCCTAGAAACTATAGATTTTCGATCTGATTCGGCAAAAAAACATAAACTGGAATCATATTTGTCCAGAATATTTAAAAAAACTGATACAAACCAATTAACAGGGACGAGAAACATGATTCCGTGTGTTAACAGATCGGAGTAAATACCGGCGAGGTGAGGCTATGGATGTGATTTCAAAGGCGGATAAGTGTAACAAACCGAAGGATGAAAGTCAAGGATATCTGCTTGGTGATCGTATAAGCACCGATGATGGAATATGTGGGTGTGATGGAAGCGGCTATATGAAACCTTAAGAGAAGGAGCGATTATGATACTTTTTTTGGGTTTTGTCACTTATTAAGGGTTAACCATATAGAAAACGGGTATGCGGGTGGTGACCCACGTGAATTTTTTCGAAGCAAGGAGAGTGCGACACGTGGAAATGAATCGGTGGCGCATATGTGGACAGGCTAGTATGATGTCACATGTACCCATAGATAGTCTTTTATTATATGTTATAGATACACAATAAACTTGAAATATAAAAAGTTTACATTTCTTATTATAGTGTTATTAAAAAATCATCATTTTAAAAGACACAATGCATAATACAATGGTCAACATTAGACACAATGGGTAACATAGTAACTAGCACTACACTCGAAAATTAATAATAGACATAACGAGCCGCTTTGACGAGTATTACACAATAACATGATCAGGATTACATAATAACTGAAATTGTAAAAAGTTACATTTTTAGCATTATATTATTTAAGAAATCGTCATTTTAAAAAACATAATACATAACATAATAGTCAATATTAGACACAATGGGGTAACACATGACCAACATTAGACTCGATAATTAGCAATAACCACTATGAGTTATTTGACGAGAATTAGATAATGATCTGATCAATATTACACAATGAATTGTAAAAACGTAAAAAAAATAATTTCTTAGCATTGTGTTGTTTGAAAATCACCATTTTAAAAAACACAATAATTAACATTAGAGTCAATGGATAACACAATAACTAGTACTAGACTCGATAATTAACAATAGACATAATGAGCTACTTAGTGAGGATTACATAATGAACTAAAAAACATAAAAAAAGTATATTTTTTACATTATGATATTTGAAAATCATTATTTTTAAAAAACACAATGCATAATAAAATAATCAGCCACAATGATTGATGAATATTACATAATAACATTATATTACACAATAAGCTGACGAATATTACATAATAAGCTGAAATAATGTGAAAAAAACTTTGCTTTTATGTATCAAAATACATGTGTTTTAAAGATTAAAAAACGTTTGTTTTTATGATGTAACTTTTTATAAAATTAATGTTATATGTAAAAGTTACAAATGTTTAAAAAAAGATGAAACTTGAAAATGAGGTTAAGATTAAAATACTCTAGGCCTACCATTTAATGTTTCATATGTCACCGGATTTTCTTAGCCATTGGATCTAAGATTCAATGGAAAATAATCTTTCTCGCTCTTTTTAGTTTTTCCTCACTTTTTACAATAATCCCACTCATATGCCAAAAAAGATTACATGCAAACAAAATATAAATAGGAATTGAAAATTATATCTTTGTAATTTAGAAAAAAAATGAAGATGACCAAAATTGGTTTCGAAACTAGTTCCAACCTTAACCATTTAGAAACCTGTTTGGTCTAGTTCATATAGGTTTGGGTTTTTCTCATCTACACTCAGTTTCTGCTCGTCTTTGGCTGGGCTGGGGGCAAACATGCTTGTGTGGACCTCACAGGGGTTTCCCCTTTGGTTGGTTTACGGGAAAACGGTTTTGTAGCTGGTCAAGCAGCAAGAAAGGCAGAATCAAAGAAAGTGGATAAACATGCTAAAGCTTGCGCAGAGAACCAGCACGCTTTTGTTCCCTTTGCCTTTGATACATTTGGCTCCCTAGCGCCAGAAGCCATCAACTTTTTGACCAGGGTCCAACGGGTCATAGACAACCATTGATCAACCCCGGGGAGGCAAGGATTTGTTTTTGGAAGGTTAGGATTTGCTATTCAGAAAGGGGTGGCGGCGCAGCTTGTTGCCCGTCTACCTTCTATTTTGATGTAACTTGACATAACATTATTAATTGCAAAGATTTTTGATTTCAGCATAGAGTTTTTTGTCTAGAATTGGTTTTCGATTGCCATTTTCCGACCCAAACTGGTTTGATTTCCTCTAATCTATATTATATATAATATATGAGATTGATAGTTTAAAATACCATAAAATTAAGAACATTTACTCTACTCAATACATAAGATAGTACTTTTAATGTGATGTACAGGTTATCTATTATAAGTAGTTATATAATAACCTTATAATTACTAACACATAAATAAAAGTTTACATTATCTATCCATAAACTAAAAAAGTTGAATTTAATGTGTAACTAACTCTATTTATTGAGATTAATTTTTTTAAGGTTTGAATGCGGGAACTCAATCAAAGAAACACACAAGAATTGCTGAAAGAAATGTAATGAAGTTATTAATATAAATAGTTCAGATAAAGATGAGAGATGATACGCGGATTCAAGCCAAAGCTTAAGATTTTGATTGAGATTCCTCAGGTGTCAATTTAGAAGCAAAATAGACCTCATTTAATTCAGTTTTCTTTCTATCAAAAGTAATAATGTTCTGCTTTTTCTACACATATTGTTCTACATCTATGAATTCACGGTCTTTTATGTTTGAAATGGAATTGTTTTTCGGGTTTGTAATATATTAATCATGTACACATATTTGGTTTGGTTTCATAAAATGGTTTAATCTTAAATAAACCAGTAATAATATTAATAGTGTGTTATTTTTAACTTAACAAATACCTTTTACTTAATAATAATAGATAAGCAAAAAAATTTACACTAAAAGTGGCATAAATACAATATGGATTATAGAATATAAAATATATATGACAACTTACTATTTTTGTAAACTTTGGGAAAACAATCACTACAAATAGTTAAAATAACGATTTTATTTGTTCTTTATGGATTATGGAATATAAAATATATATGATAACATAGTTTTTTTATAAACTTTGGGAAAACAATCACAACAGTTAGTTAAAATAACGATTTTATTTATTCTTTATAGATAGTGTAGATTTTGTTTAACTTGCAACTATTACGTACAAAGATTTTAAATAATTTTGATAATTTAAAATCACACTTTTAGTTTAAACCAAATAAATGTTTCGGACTTTTATAATATTCATCATTTGAAAACTTGAAGACTTTATCAACTTTTCAAATCTATAACAGAACACAGACAATTATCGAAATCTATACTACGTATATATTATGTTATAAGTTGGACTACAAATTATCATATTAAAAACAATATATTAACTAACATCAAGATAGAAGTGTCTAATCCTTTAAATTTTAAAATTAAGAAAATAAACTTGATATTATCAATATATCTTTGTTGCAATTTTAATACAGATAAACATCCTCATTTAGCTGAATTGTAAAAGTAAACGTGAGTTAAATAATTAAACTAAGTAATACTTGCATTATTTTAGAAACCATATATAACTTTGAAATGTGATTTAATATAATTGTTCGTTTGTTACATATTTAATCATTCTTTAAGGAATAAGTTAATTAAAACATAAGTGAGTTATCAGTTATTGACTTAATAATGAAGTAAAAGTAATTATAAATCATAGTAAAATATATAATGTAATAACTAAATAGATATTATGACTTTAAAAAAATTTAAAATTATAAACTTATATGCTCGACTGTATATATTTATAAACTTATAAAGTAACAGATTATTATTTTTAAGTTTAAAACAAATAGTTTAAGTAACATAAAGATATAGGTATCTTAACCTATCATTAAAAGAAAATTATTATTTATAAGTGAAACAAAATAAAATAAACATAATGGATATAAAATATCGCCCCATTACATTACGCTAACCGCATCGCGCGACCACCCTTCTGATTATACTAACACATATAAAACATGTGCCAAACATAGATTTTGAAAGACCTACGTAATACTAACTCCTAAGTGCCTATTTAACCATATCACGGAATTACTTCATTGTGTGCATACAGCAACCCATGAGCCTTATTGGGCCTGGCTTTTGCTCTTGATTGGGCTCATACAATGCAAAACGACTTGCATTATATGTATTATATCTGTAATCTATGTAACACAAGATATAATGTCATCAAAGCTTGAAACTTTTATTTAAATCCATTATTTAAACTTTAATTTAGTAATCAGTTGATGTGATTTGAATGTATTATTTTTTATAAATAGATGGGATATGATACAAACAAGAAGCACATCAAGTAGATACCATATTATGTATTTTTCATATATTATTTAAATGAATTACATTTTAAACTAATATGGGAGGATGAAAGTTTGGTATATGCCAAGATATAGACATCACTAGTCTTTTAAGTATGAAAAAAGAATATTTTTATTATTATTTTATTTTATTTAGACTAATCATTGAGTAGTTTTATTGTACATACACCAATAAATTCCTTTAGACAACTAAACATCAAAATTCAAATTCTATTTTATCATCCTTGGATCAGAGTTCCAAGTGTGGGTTTTGGCTTATTTATAATCAAGTCCTTCTCAATAATATATAAAATTCAAAATAATGATGTATATTATGCATTAATATATCAACTTTCTTTTTATTGATGGAAATTTTGTTCTTCAAAATGAAGAAAAACAGTAACGGAAAATATTTTTGCATGACAAATCTTCATAAATGCATGGCATCATTCAACATAATCGGATTTTTATGAACCCTTTAACCAGTTCGAGCTATTCAAACCACAGTAAATAGGCAAGTTCGGCCGAATCGATAGTTTGGTCCATCATTTGGTTTTGATCGTTTATCAGTTCCGTCAACGGTTTAAAACTTAAAACAACGATTTAATTGTTATTATTTTCGTTTTGTTTTGTAATAATCAGCTATGCAAATAGTTTTAAGCAAATTAACCATATTTATTATTTTAAAAAGTATAAAAAAACTACCAATTTAGTAAATTAATTAAGAAAAACATTAAAAACTGCCTCAAAACCAAGTAGTTTTAACTGGCCCAACAAACCCGCATTTTTCAAAACCATAATGTATAGTTAGTGCTAAAGTTTTCTTCAATATTAATCCAATTAAATCGTGTACACCCTCACTTCATTATAACAAATTGCACCATTAAACGATAACATGTGAGTAGTCATTCTTTTTTACCTCATCAATGGGACCAAATGAAAGGTTGGGCATCTTTTAAGCACATGGTCAAGTGCTTGTTTTGCAGGAAACTTGAAAATAAAAATGGAATTTTATTGAAGTAAGAGAATTCCTTTGCAGATAAGTTCCAAATAATATGTGTTTAATAATTTCTGTTCATTATGTCTTTTAGCCCTTGTTCATCTAGTTAATTAAGGAATCCACCTCAAAATTCCCCACCCCTTAATCAAATGTTCTAGTAACAAGAATGATGCATTTGTTTGAATATCTATAATTAATATGGTTTAGATAATTTTTCGTTAATTTACTTAATTTGTGACTCAATTTCATTAAAGCAAATAAATATTTTCCCTTTAATTGTACCCTCACAAACACAACACACATCAATGAATATCAAGAGCGATAATTTTTTTTACAAGAGGAGTCTGAATCAGTTCTCGTCAAAATAAAAAGATTATCCTTTTTATGGTCACAACTGCTTCGTACTAGAAAAAAATGTTAAGCTAACATGTCTTAAGATTTATTTATACGTCATAAATGTTTGTTTATCATTATAAATTATTGTATTTTTGTTATGATAGAAGAATATATTTGGATTAATGTTGGATTTGCATGTGCGTTATTTAATGAAATAAAGGGCATGGAATCCTGAGGGGATAAAGCGGGTCAGCTTTATTCTGCAAAACTCCTTTTTGTGCGTAGTAGTGAAAGTTTGTAAACATCGAGATATTAGTAGTATTAAGAATTAAAGAATGATAATGTAATGAAATTTTGTAGGGTTGTATGTATACTTAAATTGGCATTATTTGGAAGGTGGGTCTTTTTGTGTATTTCTGGCATACAAGACCTCCAAATAACTATTGCCTGGATAACATATGCCCTTGTTCATCATCATTGGAGTTATCATGCACTTTAGCTAATTTTGACTTTCAATTTTTTGTCAAATTTGTAAAGAAAATACCTTTAAAGATTCTTGAGTTAAATGGGACAACTTTGTTTTTGTCATTTGGAAACGAATAGATATGTAAATGTAGGGCTGAAATTAAATTGGGTAAAAAAATGTGTTGACATAAAACGATTCATGGTTAAATCGTGTAAATGCATCAGACACGCATTTAGTTAACCAAATATATGGTGGGTTAAATCAATTATTTCACGGGTCACGCTCATGTTTTGGTGAACCCAATGTTGTGACCACGATATAACATATACATGTAAATATAAATATATCAATGTGTGATATGGACTTTTATATATATATATATATATATATAAAGAGGGAGGGAGAGATCTAACTTGGAGGTGCTCAACATGATGTATTCCAAATGGGATAGAGACAATTGTCTATTTCTAAGAGGGAACAAAGGGGAAAATCTGACCATAACGACATCTTATGCTTTTTAACTTTCAATTAGTTTAACAAAAGTCTACAGATTGTATAGATACTAATATAACTGCAGTATAGTACTTATCAGTGTTAGTATATTATATTCATCACATTTCGATTAGCATCACTTATCTTGGTTTTACTTTTTTTTATTAGGATTGTAAAGTCCACCAACTCCTTTTCTTGACACATAGATGTCGAACCAAATTAACCTAACTCAAACTCTTCTTGTACACAAGGAAAAGGAATTATAAGAGAATAACAATGCCAGAAGATCGAATTATAATACAGTTTAGTGTATATATATATATATTTAGGTTATATTCTCATACATAATATCTCTGGAGTCTGGATTATGAAGATAACTCTCAAAAAAATAAGTATTTTGTGATTTATTTTATCAATGGGTAATTTTTAAAAGATTTGGTGTATGTTCGGCAACATTTTTTCAAAAGTTACTTTTGGTTTATTAACTTTTAAAAAGCTTAGTAAGTAAAAAAAATGTTTGTTAACTCAAAAGTACTTTTTAAATTGACCTTTTATAAAAAAGGTTTTTTTTTAAAATGGTGTAATTGGAAAAAATATTTACCAAAATAGTGTACTTTAAAAAATATTTACCAAAATAGTGTGTTTTGAAAGTTTATTGTTTTCTCACTCATACTCACATTGATTACTTTACAAAATATTTGTTAAATATGTTTTTAATTATTTTAGTGATCATATCTTTAAATTTCAAAAAATTTGTTCAAATATTTTTTTTGTTTTCAAGAAAGATATATTTATTTTTTCAAAATGTTTTTAAAAATGTTTAATCATTGTATTAAAAATGAATCAGTGTTATTATTAAATTTTTAATAAATTGTTCTTAGATAAATATATAACTATTTGGTAATTAACGCAAGTTATATTTGGCTCAACAGTTAAGGTTTTTTTTAAACAATGAATTTTGAGTTCGAGATTTTTTTCATCCTTTTTTCTTCCTTTTGTCCTAACACTAATCTATGTTTATTTTCTAAATTATGCAGCTTATCGCCGCTTTTAGTGCTCGGCAGCAACGGCTGGTGGTTGAGTGCTAAGCGGCGGTAGTTGAGAATGTTTAGGCGGATAAGGTTGCAGTGGAGTGGTGGTGGAGGTCGACGGTGAATGGGTGGCCAAAGATTGCGCGCGAGAGCTGCTAGGGATTGGGTAATGGAAGGTATAAGGGATGTGGAGGGAATAAACCGGGGTTAATGTTTTACGCAATAACATTGACTAATGTCACCACTATTGCCTTGGTACGATTAAACTTTCTCCATTAGATCTGCAGACTGATCACCAGCTAGATCTAACTCAAGTCATCATGAAACTGATCGATGATCAATAGCATTGACAATACTTGTCGTCGTTAATAATGCCGACTTCATTAAAGGCATTTCTTGTAGTGATTGTGTTGTCAAATCTTTAATTACAATAAGTTATGTTATTGTTTTATTTATTTTAATATTTTAACATTTTGTTTGTTTTAAGTACTACCCACTCTTTAATTCCATCGAATTATAAATATGTGTTTTTATTTTAATATTATTTGTTATTTATTTAAATACTTATATTTAAATTTAATCATATTTTATCTTAAAATTATTTTGTAATATATAAATTTTAATAACTAATTGTTTAATTTAGTTTTCTTAACAACTCGTGTGATTTATAGGTTTCTTACATAACAAAAAGATACAGAAAGAGTTATTGTAACACTAATATAATGAAAAACACTTTATTAGAAATCTGTGGGAAATTTAAATGCTAATAGTTCTGAAAGGTTGTGGGAAAACTTTTCCAACAATATTTTTCAAAAAGCCCTAAATTAACCGTTTTGTTTTACTATTTTTTTTTTTATGTTTCGATATAACTTTTTTGAATTACAATTTTAAATTAAAATAAGTGAAATAAATAAAAGAGTGAAATAACTTTTTTGAATTACAACTTTTCCAACAATATAACTTTTTTCAAAACGTTAGCGACAATAAATAAAACCAAAACTAAGTGAAATAAAAAAATTGTACTATGACTTGGCACTTGAAAATTTTAAAAGAGTGAAAAATAACCAGCAACGCTTAGAAAATCTGTTTGCCATTCTCTGTTAGGCACCTTTGATTTTGTTTGTATTATTATAGTTATTTTTAAGTTGATATATTAGAAAAGACAAAAAATGCGGACTAAAATAAGAGTGAAGGAAGAGTTGATGGAGAATGTCTATTTCATGATATTGATGTCGCCCACATAAGTCGAATGTCTTGGAACGGGAGGATATGGAAAATTTCAAGGGGTTTGAGTTGTCCTTTTAAATGCTTGGTGGCATCCTCGATTGGTCAATTAAGGTGGGGTGTCGAATCAGCCTAATGGCCTGGTACAATTCCACCAATCAATTTTTAACAAAAAAACAACTATACAAATAATCTTTTTAAGAAAGAGTAAAAACCCCACTAAATAAAAAGAAACAAGATTGTTGGTTCAAGTTTAATTTTGATAAAAAATGCTTCGCCACATAAAACCCCCTCTAAATATGTCTCATCAAAGTTGTTGTAATTGGTTAGTATAAATTGATTCTATTATTAATTTACAACTTTAATTATAGTATATGATTTTGATTAGTTATGGCTAGCTGAATTCCAAGCTATTATGTAACAGTTGTTTATTTATTTGGATTAAAAGTCCGGTTTGAGTTAAGTAAATAACAAGTCTATGTGTAACAAAAAGTTAATGCTTGGTGGAGCGGTAATATGCATGCCTTTCATGAAAGAGACCTCGATTTAATTCCCCGTGACTAGTCTTACTTTCTTTTTGTTACTTTTGTTTAAATTTTCTAACAGATTAGATAATTGTGTGGGTTGTAAGTGGAACATTAATGTTGAAAAAAAAATTAATCATGTTTTGATATTTGGGATGATGACAAAATTCATGTCGCGACGCGCTAGAGGAAAGTTCTGGTTAACAATTAACAATCTAAGATAGTTTTTTGTATCTCTCTCTATATGTTAATTATACATTAACTATCATATTTTAAACATATTAATTTATTTACGTTTATTTTATGTAACATATTAGTATAAGTTAGCTATTATCCTCCATCTAAGTATATTGATTTTCTAAACAAAATGATTAAACAAGACTTTTACTAGTTAATTTAGTCCATACGGTGATCACAGGTTGATTTTTTTTTCTTTTATTTTCCTCCCTAAGTGTAGGCATTTGAATTGGTTGCGCTACATAAGATCACGTACAGCCTGTAGTATTCACAAATCATGTTTTAATGTTAATTTTAAGTAAAAAAACATGAAAAGTTTGGGAAGCATGTGTGATTTTTTATGGTTAATGTGCTGGTACATGAAAAAGTTTAAAAGAATTAATTCCAATTTCATTAAAATCTTAATCACACATGTTAATTTTGGAACTTGGTAATAGAATTGAAAATTCTATTCCTATCAAATTCTATTGAATTACAGCATAGCAAAATGCATCTTAGTATCGACATTGTAGTTGGAAAAATTATATAATTATACAATCAAGAGTTATGTAATTGAATTGTAATAATGAAAAGTTTCTTAGAAATAAAGGCTGTTTTGAAACACAAATCACATGGATGTATGGGAATGTTTTAGGGACCCATTCCAAAACCATGCATGTGATATATGTTATATGTATATGCATATGGACACATGACACTGCTTATATATACTCTAATTCCTATTTTCTTTTGCGTCACTACTTACATCCGCATGGATAAGATTTGTACATTTCTAACTTTCTCGTACTCCTAGGAATACAAATATATTCAATTGGACATGTTTAAATCTTTAAAGTGTGAGAACATTAAAAAATGACAAGTTTGATCATATTTATATATAAATGGACCTTCTGTCGAGGTGATTAAAAATTAGATATAATTTTTCAGCCTATGAAATTTATAGATATTCAAGTACGTGTAACGTCCGTAATCACAGGCCGGTCTAGACTTAAACTTTGCTTATTAATCGAAACATAATGAGAACTGATACTTAGACTATAAAATTTACAAGGTTAATTGTAAGTTTCATTTTATTAAAATACATTGCTGAGAAATAAACTAAAATGTTACAAACATACTATTATTAGTGAAATATTAGTGGTAATATTAGTGAATTACAACATATGAAATATTGCCTAAAGTGAATAAAATAATAAATTATAATAATATGTTACATAATATAAATGTTCATGTGTTACGTATCACACAATAGTATGTTGTGTGACCCAATATCAATTTTTTATGCATTATCTCTCTTCTAGTTCACTCTTTTAAGAATATCCGGTCTCTGATTTTCATGGAGTCTATCATCACCTCTAAAAACCACCCTAATTTGATCAAACCTCACAACCATTTTCTCAACAAACTCACTCATTTGACAGTCTGACATATTATCCACAATTCCAAATATCACTCTACCATAGCCAGTATGCACACTTTTTGATACAAGACCCACACTTTCTGATGTCACAAACGTATTCAAACAATTTTCAAATCTATTGGCGTGAAGCTTCTGGTTCTAGTGAAGAAACATTTCATCCATCGAGCAAGGAAAAAGAGGTCGTATAGAGGATGAGGAGGATAAGGACAAAGAGGAGTAGTTACCAACAAAAGCGCAAAAAAGTAAGGTAAAAGTAAAAAAAAATGCTACAAGAATGATAGATGAAGAAGAAGTTGCACTGGCGAAAGCATGGATATATTATTCGGAAGCTCAATTTCTCAACACCGACATCAACGATGATGAAAATGTAAAATCTGAGAGGCCGACGAGAAAAGAAAAAAGGTCGGTCGCAACATCGATATCAATGGAAGAACTTTTGGCGAAGATAGAGAGCTTCAACAAGTAAAAGTTTTGTCTTATTCAAGAGAAACAACATGTTCGGATTGGATTGATGCGCCGACAAGAACAAACAAACTTGGAATTCATATTTAAATACCATTCGTAGTATTCCGATCCAATGTTGGAAGATGTTTTTCAACGAAAGCAGGAAAAAAAACACAATGTTGAGGATGAGAGTTCTCGTGCTAGATGTTATTATTAATGACATGGTTAAGTTTTGTTCTATGATGTTTTTAATTAATAAAAGTTTATTTTTATTTTATATAATTTATTTATAAAAAATGAAATGTAAATAAAAATTAAAAAATCTGAATTGATGAAAAGACAAAAATAAGGAAAACTATGATGGCACCCTCTAAAACGAGAATAATGAAAATAGTGAGAAAAATAAGAATAGCCGACTTCACGTTGATTTATCAACCGTGAAGAATCCATACAAGTACCACTGGCCTAAGAGGCACTAATAGTGAGTTTATAAGTTTGGTTTGTAATATCTTTTAAGTTCTCTACATACAATAATAATTTATGTTAAATATACTATATTTTAATAGAGTTAGCAATATAAATAATTTAATTTGTGTCTTACTTTTTCTTTTACTTAATACCAGAAAACATACGCTTAGTTGAGAGTTGATGTACATAGATAGTAATCGATATTTTTTGGCCTCTTACATTTTAGTCCAACCTTATGCTACTAAAAAACACCATAAATTTGATTTGTGATTTCACGTTGTTTGGTAAAAAGTTTATTTAACAGGTGTCACATTTTTAGTTTTTATAAACATTTAGCACTTTGGTGAAATATATAGCGTCTATTAAAAAAACATTATAACGTGATTCCATAAGTGGTTAAAAAAATAATCCTCAATTCAGAATAAAAAAAGCTAGAAAATGACAAGAAAAACATGAAGAATGTCTATAGATATTACCCAGATTGACGTGTTTGTGTGTGCATGGAGATTATTCCATCAGGAAACATCCATTAAAAGTTGTGTATGCCTTTTCAATTTTTGTTTTTAAGCATTTACCTTCTTATGTGTATGATTACAATTTTGAGATATACCTCCACATGCCCACTTTTTCACTTGTACTTTCTCTTTAAAAAAAGAAAGTTTAAACGCTAATTATTTTATTTCAAATAGTAAGGAAGTTTTAAATGAACATTAAAAAAGATTTTAACATATCCTTTTATATAAATAACAATAGCTGTTTTTCAAATCTAAAATATGGACATGTTAAGTTGTCACGTTTAACGAATGATTATTAAAGGATTTAATTTTCATCATAACACCTTTTTAGTTCAGCAGCAAACTTGGTATTATAATTTGGTTATGACTTCCTTGGTGAAAATTAATAGACTATGATGATATAAATTCATAAAAAAATATGAATTAAAACACAAACGTTGAGTGATCGTAGAACATATATATATAATACAATAAACATAGGGTAAATTGAGAAACATAGACAAAATAAAGAAAAATCATAACCTAGGATAAAAAAATAATAATATCTTTTAAAACTTTATGGTATCGACACCTTTTGTCATCCATGATTAGAATCTATGTGAAAGAAGTATAATTCACATGAGCTAGACAATTTCGTATTTATTGCGGATACTAAATTAGCAATGTGTAACAACTAATTATCAAAATTTAAGGAGAATAATTTGAAGAATACATAATTTGGCCCTTAAAAGCTTTGTCGTATTATAAAAAACTTAAAGCTCATAATCGAATTGAACCGAACTGGATTTCGAATAATATTCTTCGAGAACAAATCACGGATTCCCCCGAGTGATATACAACCTTGACTGGACCCGTCAAGAAGTCAAACAATATGATGATTAGAACTTTGGCTATTATGTATGCCTTAATCATATGAACTTAGAGACAAATTATTGTTGTCTAACTAATTCATAAATTTCATGCAAAGTACGTGTTCTCCATCTCCACATAAATCAAGTTTTAATTAAGCTAGCTAGTGTGGTGCTATTGGTGTAGTCTAGTGTTACATGTGCATGGCTGGAAATGACTCACGGATCATGGCTCAAGTGGGGATAGTACGGTTGCAGCTTGATGATCATTGAAACTTGTCATTCCATCTATATATATATATATATATATATATATATATATATATATATATATATATATATATATATATATATATATATATATATATGCTTGACTACTTCCTTTCTTTTCTGGCCTGGACCCACGGTTTGTTAGCAAACAACGGTGTCAAGATCTATCGGGTAAGACATGAGGATTTATGTGAACATGCCTCGCGTACTAAAAGGAATAAGTATGACTGCAAACGAACTAAACGTTTAGCGAACAATTCATGAATCATTCTACAAGAAGTTCATTTATGTTTGTTCGTTTAGTAAATGAATAAACACGAAACAAGAAAATTCCGTTTGTTTAGTTAAACGAACGAACATGAACACAAGCCTCGTTCGTTTATTTATATTCGTGAACATTATATAATGTGTTTGTTAATGTCCGTTAATGAACGTTCGATAATGTGTTCGTTGATGTGTTCGTTTATATTCATAATTTTTGTGTCAGATATTTTTATGACTATTATATCAAGTATTTTTTATATTTATGTTAAGTACTTATTTATTTTTGATTGATTTTATGTAATGTTTATGAGCTTCTTGTTCATCATGTTTATGAATAGTTGTTTTTGTCCGTTTGCTTTTGGTTGTATTCATTTGTATTTGGTAAGTGTTCGTACCATTCATGAACATGTTCATTTTCTTAATGGATGAACATTAACAAATAATCGCGTTCAGTAAATGTTCGTAAATAGTTTGTGAACAAGTTTATTTCTTAACGAATGAACATGCATAATGCTTTATTCGTGTTTGTTCGGTTCATTTGAAGCTTTAGGAATAAAAGCTATAGTGGGGACAAAATTTGTAGCTATAGCATGAAAAATTGTTGCCACAAGCTGCATCAACTATGTAAATTACCAACAAGTTGTTGCTGTAACTTCTTTGCATAACGTCCAAAACGTCGTAGCAATAAATGTAGTTTGCTATGCAATGCATATATAGCGACGATATTTCGTTTCAAAAAATGTTTGAAAAATCAGAAGACAAATTACAAAAACGAAGACATTATGGATAAACCAGAAAACATAACCCTCTTTTCTTGCATTGCCTTTCACGAGTCTTTTCTTATTTATGAATAAACCATGTGCCTATATATAATAAGATTAGAGAAAATCAAAATAGAATTTGTAACAAACTCAAATAATTATTAGAGTTAAAGTGTTCTTTTTTGTAGCTTAATAAAAAACTGTCATTTTAACTCATAGATTCAATTCTTAGTATTTGAATAAAATATTGTTTTAAAATTTATCATTTGAGTCCATTTAGCCACACTTAATTTAGGCAATTAACATTTCCATTAAATCTTTCGTACTTTAGTCAAAATAATTACAAAATAAAGTCTCTGGTTTACACTTAATCTTTTTAGGTAACCACAAAAGGCAAATTCTCACTCTCAAAATCAATTTATTTCGTCCCCATAATCAACTGCAAACACACAATCTCAATTTCATCCCTAGAATCAATCGCAAGTAAAGTTTGAGAAACTTTCATCTGTTGGCCTACTAACGACCTCGATCAACATGAGTTTAACGATAAGTTTTTTATCGCCACCATAATCGCTATCACCGTTGAAATTTTAAATGTAATTGATCCTACTCTTTGATTTAGTGTTTTGCCCCTAATTGTATGGTTCTTGATTTTGTGAGTTTGTCCTATTATAATGGGTAGAATTATATGCCTATGAAAAATTGGCTAATATAGGTCATTCTTCTTGGTATAATAGTTATGTTATTTTTACCAGTTTTCTTGCATCACTTAAACGTTTGATTTAAAAGGTATGCACATGATGTATGATGTTTGGTGCTTTATATTATGATTCATGGAATTTTAATGTCATAGTGTTTATTTTGTTACTTTTATGATTATTGGTGTTTTATTGTTACGATTTATATAGTTTGTGTGAATGTGTGATATGACATTTCTGCTTATTTTATTTTGTGGCATATGCATCATATGGCATATTATTATATCTAACAGATAGAGTTAAATCATAAGTATCATGATTACATAAAGAGATTGAATATATAAAAATAAGTTACATGCGATTAGTTGTTTATTTTGTAATTGTTTTGACTAAATAACTTTTAAGTGGGGAAGGTTTAACGAAAATGTTAACAATATTAATTAAATACAATCAAATGAATTCAAATAATAATCTATATGAAATCTTTGGATTTAAATGATAAAATTTAAATTTATTAATTTAAATAAGAATTTTTACCAACCACAAAAGCAAAAAGAACACTTTAACTCTAGTTATAAACTACAAGAAAACATAAAGACTCAACTATCTTCTTTTTCTTTTAACTAGATTGGCTCCTCAAGTTTAATAAAAATAAAATTATCCAATATGGTCTAGATCACTATATCATTCAAGCTTAAACACCTTTGTATAAATTATATCAATAGTTTATTGTATATAATAAAACGTCTTTTAAAACCACGTATCATTATTCTACCATATAAAAAATTGATTTCTTACATCTCTCTCTTATTAAATATAAAAATCACAAAAACAATCAATTTAACTTTTCTTTTAACTAAAAAATAATTCTAAAACAAACATATTGTAGATATAAATTTTTAATAGTTTTGATTATTCATTTTCTCAGTTTTTTAACATTTGATAATGTTACATATTTATGTTCCAACTTGATTTTAAAAGTTATTTAGTATTTAAATACTAGTAAAAATTACAAATACCAACCGTTTTGTTTGAATGATTTAATTTTATCTTTTGTTAGTATAATTAAAAAAAATTGAAGATGAAACATTTGAGGATCATTAAGTCTTGATTCTAAGGCTAGGAATTCTATTATAGTGAAGATGGTTGTTTTTGAAGAAGATTATATTTAAAAAAATTACCCTACCGAATAGAGGTAAAAAAATTATAGTTTATTAACTTGATTAAATTATTTCAATATAAAAAATCTCAGAAAAAATATACATCATGGTCATTTCTTAAAGGCTATGTAGTAAAAATAGAAAAATAGTAATTTTTTGTTAACATGATTAATTTCTTTAGATTAAATTTATTTTTATATGATTAGTGTTTAGCACGAATTTTGATTATGTAGTTACAAAACGCTTAGGCTAAATGTCCTTCATTTTATGTTTGGGGTTGAATTTTCAAGGTAGCCCCTCAAAACATCAAAATCCAAGGTATTTTTTCCTTGTGTTTAACTTTAAAAAGATGGAATACTACATATTTAACACTTTGCAAAGACCTTTAGCGTATTTAAAATGTACTTTTTAACACCTAAAAAGAATGAAAATCGAGTCAAAAGATATTAATATCATGTATGATGCAAACATAATAGAAAATTAGTCCCGTGAATTTTAAGAAGATGATTAAAACGCATTGCCTACACTCAATCTATACATACATCTTATTACATATTACATGACAAAAACATAAAACTCCAAACCGATGGCCGGCAACCCTCACATGCCACCAAATTCCAACACCATCATCATCATCATCACCACCATCATCATCATCATCATCATCATCATCATCATCATCATCATCATCATCATCCTCTCCTTTATAACATTTCAGACACAAAATCACCATTTCAAAACTCCTCTGCAAACTGTTCAATTGTGTGCTTCTATACACTAATTGTAGGCTTCATTCATGCACCATCCATCGTTTTCTCAGGAAACTAAAGCTGTTTTGCCCTTAACCGACATACCTATTCTTTACCACTTTTGAATCTTCAAGAATGATATCCCACATTGATCAGTCTATTTCGTTTCGATTTCTACACTAATAATGTAACGTGTTTTATGTTTCACATCCCAACATATAATAGTAACCACACCTACCACTTGTTAGTGCAGTCACCATCTCTCTTATCATTATACTATCTATCTCTACCTCTAGCTATCTCTCTCTCTCTCTCTCTCTCTCTCTCTCTCTCTCTCTCTCTCTCTCTCATATGATGCAGTTTACTGAAACACTACCATCAAACCCTCTTCATCAGACCACTAAGCCATGCCAAAACTTCACTCCCATGAACCCGAACCACCTCGCCCATCGCGCGCGCACCTGGCCGGGTTCCCGGTGTTCCCAGCGCCTAACAAGGCGCTGGGAACGTTTGGCGACGCCAACTGCATGGAGCAGTTGCTCGTCCGTTGCGCTAATGCAATCGAGAGCAACGACGCCACGCTCTCTCAGCAAATCTTGTGGGTGCTTAACAACATCGCGCCATCGGATGGCGACTCGAACCAGCGGCTAACTTGTGGTTTCCTACGCGCGCTGATCGCTCGAGCTGCGAAAACGGGGACTTGCAAGATGCTGACCGCCGCGCTTTCGAGCTCGAATATCACGATTCAAACGCATAAGTTTTCGATCATTGAGCTTGCTAGCTTTGTGGACTTGACCCCATGGCATAGGTTTGGGTTCACTGCGGCTAATGCTGCTATACTTGAAGCCATTGAAGGGTACTCTACTGTTCATATAGTCGATTTGAGTCTCACACATTGCATGCAAATCCCAACTTTGATCGATGCAATCGCCGGAAAAGCCGACGGACCACCGCTTGTGAAGCTCACGATCGCCGGAGCCACCGAGGATGTACCGCCGATGCTCGATCTTTCGTACGAAGAGCTCGGGGTTAAATTGGTTAACTTTGCTCGATCAAGAAACATAATCTTGGAGTTTGCTGTAATCCCTTCAACATCTTTAGATGGATTCAGTTCATTGATCGAACATCTAAAGATTCAAACGCTAGTTCATGGGAATGAAACCCATGAAGCACTTATAATAAACTGTCATATGATGCTTCATTACATACCAGAAGATCAAACAACAGCAACGTTAACGACGCCGTTTTCGTTCGAAGATTCGACACCAAGATCCATGTTCTTGAAGCAAATCAGAAGCTTGAATCCCACCCTAGTAGTATTAGTAGATGAAGATGCAGATTTCACATCAAATAACTTGGTGTGCAGATTAAGGTCAGCTTTTAATTACTTATGGATTCCATATGATATAGTGGACACTTTTTTACCTAAGGGAAGCAAGCAGAGGCAGTGGTATGAAGCAGATATCTGCTGGAAGATAGAGAATGTGATAGCACAAGAAGGGTCACATAGGATCGAGCGGCTCGAGCCGCGAGGGCGGTGGGTCCAGCGGATGAGGAACAGTGGGTTCCGGGGGGTCGGGTTCGGTGAGGATATCGTGGCTGAGGTGAAAGGGATGTTGGATGAACATGCAGCTGGATGGGGGTTGAAGAAAGAAGATGATGATGTTGTTCTTACATGGAAAGGACATAATGTGGTATTTGCAACAGCTTGGGTACCAACATGATCATATGATACATTAAATTGACTCATATTTGTGATCTTATTTTGGTAAGTAGATCGATTTAATCTTACTAGATCAATATTGTTTCTTTTGTTGTTGTTGTTAGCAATTAGCATGTCGATTTTAAGAACGTTGGTGACTGTTTTAGGCTAAAAATTAACATATTTAATGATCATATATCAGATATTTATGTATTTTCATCAATTCATGACCCATATATCAGATGTTTATGTATTTAATTACATCAATTCACGAACCTTTATGTAATGCTCATGAGTAAACCAAAGGCTGGAATCTCTTCGCTATAAGTCAATCAACCAACATATATCCGTATATTCTATGTTATTGGGTACGTTTGTTTGTTTGTTTAAATTGTCGTACGTTGGAGTATAGGTTACTTTTGCAGCCATGTAACCAAAATATTATTATTTTCAGTATCAATCTCTATCTATTGTCTGGTTTAACCTAGTGATCACCGAGTCAAGACTATGGATATTATTCCTACCCATGCATGGATCGTTTTATAACAAAGTTAATGTTTCATATCAACATCATGCGAGACTAATTAAAGAATTTGACTTTTGTTGGAATTTAGCCAAGTAATGTTATATAAACTAACTATAACTGATCATATATCATATATGTGTAACAGAAACATCAAGGTTTGTACTTTTAGGTTCATTCAAAGCCTATGATGATTCAAACAAGTTCATTCAATTCAGTGTCCATGCCAGTACAGCATAATATTCATTAAGAAATTTTCACGAACTGCTTGTAATCTGATCTTGGGTGCGCTTGATTTTGCATTCAAGATTGTAACACAATATCGACAACGCTTGTTACGCCCATTGACTCGATTAAATACTTGCAGGATCACATGAACCGGTGTGACAGTTCCAGTGGTGGTTTTTGTCACGACGTTCACGCTAGCTAAGTCTTCATCATATCCATGTGAAATACACTTTGGGTCAAATTTATGTGTTATAATTATGGATCAAAACTTATGTTCATTGTTTGTTTGGAACTGGGCTGGCTGTGAAACCAAAGCCCACATCGAGATCTAAAGCCCAAAACATTGGTCATATTAGAGATGCAATTTCAGGTTTTGGGCCGGACCCGAAACCGGGTTCAAACGGGTTGGGCCCAATCGGAATTTTTTGTACCCGGGTATTGGTGAACCCGGGTACGAACCCGGGTTGGGTTCACTTGCGGGAAAACCCTACCCGTCATACCCGGGTAGGGTCGGGTCGGGTCCAATACCGGGTTTAGTTTATTTTTTCTAATTTCCTTTTCTTTTTTTTATGTCCAATACCGGGTTCAATTCGGGTTTAGACCGGGCCAGGTTCGGTTCGGGTCGGGTTCACTAAAAGACTCAAAAACTAAACCCAGTTCTAACCCTACGGGTTCGAACCGGGTATGCCTCCCAACGGGTTGTACCCGAACCTGGGTTTGGGGCGGGTCCCTTACCCGGTTATTTTGTGCATCTCTAGGTCATATATCGTGGTTTTCAGTAGGGTAGTAGGATATTCGAAATTTCGGATATCCGAATCACTATCCGTATCCGTATCCGAAATTTCTACCATCTTAAATTTGTTTTTTATTTTTTTATTATTTAGTTTTTTTACAATAATTAGACTCATGTTATTATAAAAATAATATAAAAAATCAACTCATATTATGAAAGTCACAATATACACTAAAAATCTCAATTTAAAGTAAAAATATATCTAAAATTAAAAAAATAAAAAAAGAATATTTTTTAGTTTTCAGATAATCGGATATCTTTGAAGCTTTTGAAATCACCGTCCAAATCCGAATATTTGACTATCCAAAATTCGAATATCCGAAAATTCGGATAATTCAGATTCGGATTTTTGGATTTTCGGATCGGATTCTGGGATTCGAATATTTTTGAACACCCCTAGTTTTGAGAAAGGCAAGATGATATTGTTAGAAATCAAATATTCTTTTTCTTAATCAAACATTAGATTTAACCAAAAAACTCTTTAGAACTGCAAATCTTAAACTATATCCTCTATATATACCAAACAAACTTGCAGTTTAATTTAATAATAATAAGATAAACACTATTTGAATAATAAAATAAACTAACTAACTAAACTCATTATTTGAATAATAATAAAAACAAACAAACTAAACTCGAACCTAATCTAATAAAAACTTATTTAGATAATTTATAAACTAACATAATAATCTCTTATCCTTTTAATTATTATGTAATTACAAGATTAGTCCAACAATTACCCCTTAATCTTGTAATATACTCTTTTTAATATTAAAGCCGGTCTATCATCCACGTATCAGGTTAGCTTTACCTTGTTCTTTTTTTCCCACTTTGGACACTATGATATGTAGTGTCTGATTTTATTGCACTTGTAACACCTAATGTGACTCTTGTCCCATTATACTCAACCATCTTCTCGATCTTTCCCGAACCCATAACCTCTGCCATGACCACTTCTAAGATCTTCTTCTTTCGAGTTTTCACAACCACAACGCTCACACATGTGCTCATTTTCCTTTTTTTTCATCCGAATTTACAAATAAAAATGGTTTTGCTTGGTTTGGATCGCCTTATCCTTGATCCTTTCTTCATAAGCTTTAAGTCGGCGCACAACATCATCATAACTGGTGGTCTTCATATCCACGACCTATTTTATAGAAGCCCCCATATGAATAAAACGTTTAGGTAACCCTTTAAGAAATTTCTTAACCAATTTTATTTTTTCTATAACCGATCCAAGTGAGGTGGCTCGAGAAGCATACTCGGATAACTTGTTAGCAAAGTCATCAATAGCACCTTGATCTTTCATCTTTAATTTTCAAACTCTCCTATTAAAGTTTGAAGCCTTGCCTCTCGTATCTGGTCCACACTCAAATGACGGGTTTTGAAAACATCCCATACCTTTTTGTGTTTCACAATTTCTTACTTTAATATTTTATTATTGGATATAACTTAAAATAAGAGACCAATTGAAATATTATTCTTTTTAGATCTACGTTGGTTTCAAGTTTGATTTGCTCCCACACCCCGTAAACATTGAAGATAACCCGTATCATCATGGCCCATACCTGTGTAATTTGTGAAAGAAAACATCAGACATTAAAGAGTTATGGTGTTGTTCTATTTTACCGTGGCTAAAGCTTGATTTTCCGATTAAGTCATACTTGTAAAACACTGTTCTACCAAGGTTAAAAACACTGAAAATATTATCTACAAACATCTTTTGCTACCTTTCACCTACTATTTTTATGACCTTTGATTTATGTTTGATAAATTCCTCTTTGTTCTTTAATCAACAAACCGGGTTAAGAAGACCGTTGATTTTGGCATGAATCATGACTTGTCTCCGCTACTCTTTAATTCCCCTAGAATAAAAAACCTTCTTTCGTTTGATTGGCGTCTGGCCCTCTTCGGTTGGTTAACCACGCTCTGATACCAATTGTTGAAAATTAGGCCTTTTAATATTTTCAGCTCGATAGTGTCAATTTTCGGTTCGATAGGCAATTCGGTAACTGTAGCAATTCTAGTTTAACAATCCATTGAAAAGAGTTCGATAAAAATAAATAGAGTGATATTTTGTTGGTGGATCCATTATATAAAAATCATATAACTTGAAACAAAAAACTTATTTGGGTGTTTCAAAAGAAACATTAGAGTAGAGACTCATGAAAGAAAATTCCATTCAGGGGATTAGGGAAGGAAAATTACCCGTGAATGATAGTGAAAAGACTTCTATTTGTTAGTTATGTTACAAATGGATGAGAATGTTTTAAGTCTGGAACAATTAGCACATTAGATAATCAAAGTTTTATGTGAAGGAGACAAATGTATATTAAGTAGGATGTTTGAAAATCAACGTGTGTTTTTAAGACAAGTCCGAAGAAGATCTAGAAAAAAAAATATTTGAGAAGGTACTACAATCGACTTATTATTCTACAACATACTCACGGTAGGAAGTTAGTTTGATTTATCATGAGGAGTGTGATGTTGGTTAAAAAAATAGAAGAAGTCTACTTCAAAAAAAATATATCCGCTTTGGAATCATACCTTGAAGATTTTGATCACAACCCTAATAGAATATGTGAAGAGAAGAGAAAAAGAGCGTTGAATTATGCAAATCAGAATGCCAGATCATAGATTAGTAACTTCATCTTTCTCGTTGATCTTACATTGGAAGATTATGTAAATTTTTAGAATATCTTGAAAATACATGATCATGTTTTTATGATATCTTGAAAATACATTATCATGTTGTTAATACAACTATACAAGATTGTAGTGAAAATTGATTTGAAAAGATGCTATAATGTTTTGTTAACGATTATCTCAAAAATATGAAAACGACATTTTTCAGATTAATAGAGTTGATGTTGTTTTTGCCGAGGGCAATATCAAAGTGATTGTTTATCCATTTTCTACTTGTAATCCTATTGCTCTTGTGATTCATTCACTATAAATCCTATTGTACTTATAATCCTATTGTTCTTGTGATTCATTCACTTTTTAGGATTTCCTTCAAAAAAAGATGATTTTCCTTACGCTAAATGCTATTTTTATTAAATGTTAAGCCAAAACAACTAATATGATTCTTCCTTTTCCAAAAGAAATAAAATAGTCAAATGACAATTTTAAGAAAGTCCTTAGTCAAAATCACCTTGATTTTTCCTTCTATTTATAGCACAAGAAACATATATAATAAATATAACCAACAAGAGCACGAAACATTCACCTATTTAAGTTAATATAGATCCATTACTATACCATATTTTTTATTCAATGTTACTTTTTTATATATATTTTAGTCCAGTGGTATTGGAAATATTTTCTTAAACTCGATACCATCGGTTCAAAACTTAGTGGCTGCATGACTTTTTTCTCTTTTTGTTTTTTGTTTTCATTTCTTTGAAATCCCACATCAAGTTTCTTGATTTGATATCTTTTACCCTCTAATTTTTTTTAAAACTTTCAAAAATATTACTTTTATCTCTTCAAGCTTCTAAAGTACTACCTTTTTCACATTTTGTTTTAAAACTCTAATTTCTTGGGTGTTGTCTAAATTCGAATTCCTTTATGTTTTGACATAATTTTTTTCCGGACACGAATTGGGTCAAACATAAAATGATTTGATTGTAATTTTCATGTATACTTTGAGTTGTATACCATTTGACGTGTATTTTATTTAAAAACGAGTAAGGTCAAATATAATATATTTTTTTATGATAATATAAATTCGAGTAACTTTATATTTTGATAAAAAATTAGTTAGAAAATTAGTCAAGACAATTGTAGTAATCTATTTTATCATATTGTATACGCTGTCGCGACAAAAGACACACACATATATACATATATATATATATATTAGTTTTATCTCAAAATTAAACCGAACCCGACCCGATGCGTCCGCTGACTTAACATGATTGGCACTTACTGCAGCCAACCACACACATGATACAACTGTCACTCACCACTTCCCATTTGTCAAAGCGCACGTGTCTTTGACCCTTGATTGAAAAAAAAAACCCTAACTTCACACTTACGAGCCCTAATTTCCCTCATTCAACTCAATCGATCTATCGATTGCAAAATTCAGCTCATAAATCCGATTGATCAGGTTAGATCACTGCTTCTTCATCTCTTTTTCTTGTATATTATCTTTAATTACGTTTCAATTTACAATTTTTTGAATCACAATTCACACATGATGACGACGATTTTGGTTGGTTGTTATTCATTACTTGAAATTCTTTGATTGAGTAATTGAATTTGTTAGTTGGATTACAATCGTTGTTTGATTTATGCGAATGAATGATCAATTGGATAGGAATCGAGTAATTGGAGACGGAGATTCTGGTTTAGTTGATTGTATGTGGGTTTGAATTGTTTTTGTAGAAATCGGTAGTTAAGGTTTGTATCATCAAGAACAGTGGAGAGTAAGTTGATGAAGTCGAAGGCGAAAAGTTAGGGTTCCTTTTTGGGATGTTGAGTGTCTCTTTGGTGATGTTGGGTTTGACTTGTTTTGGATTTTCTCATCCAACAACAAAATGCCATCTGTTCGGGATACTCGAATCGATACTTTTGAGCTAAAGCTTCAGATGGAGAGGTGTATTGGTTCGCAAAAGGCTCAAAAGTATTTTGATCTGCTCACGAGGTTTTTGAGTCTTAAGCTCAGGAAGTCAGAATTCAACAAGCTCTGTGTTGGTTTGATTGGTAGAGAGAATGTTAGACTTCACAATGAGCTTATTAAGGCGATTGTAATAAATGCTAGTTGTTCCAAGACGCCCCCTCCGAACCAAGTCAAACATGATAGTCAACTGTCTTCTAAAGTTGCTAATGCAGTCCATTCAAGGACTGGGCTTCAAGCCGTATTTCCTCAATCTCCCAAGAGAACCCGGACTCCAAATCTTCGTGAAAGAAAGTTCATGGATCGCCCGAGTCCTCTTGGTCTCCATGAAAAGACTCAAGAACAACAGAGTGCTACAGAGCTGATTTCTTTAGGTAGCAAGCCACCAATTGAAGTTACTTCAGTTGAAGATGGAGAAGAAGTTGATCAGAGTTCTATAAGTCCTGGAATTCATAGTAGAAGCCCTGTTCGAGCTCCATTTGGTGTCAGAATACCCTCCAAAGAAACACGAAAAGTGCTTAACATTGGTTCATGTTCCGATTCTCAAACTGAAACCTGTCATTACACGGGTTATTTACCACCCACGAGTTCCTTAGCCAATAGATTGAAGCACAAGTTGAAAATGGAAGGTTTGGATATCTCTATGGATTGCTCAAATTTACTAAACAACGGGTTGGATTCTTACTTAAAAAGGTTGATAAAACCAAGTTTGGAGCTTGCTAGCTCAAGGTGTTTAAAATATCCAAACAGACCATTCTCATTATCCATGTTAGATCTTCGTGTGGCAACTGAGACCAACCCCAAGATTCTTAGGGAAGATTGGCCCATTCAACTTGAAAAAGTTTTGTTTTTTGATTTGGAACACTCAACTGGCATGCAACAAAGCTGAGATCATATTACGTTTTTGGGTTAAACGTGATTGTGTTGTATATACAGTTACACGTTTGAGTTTTGATCTTCGAGACTGGGCGGCTAACTTGTGAAGTAGGTGCAAGATTTCTGTGATCTTCTTCAGCTGGTATTTATAGCTTATTTCTACTCTTTTTTTTCCTGATAAGTCTGTTAATAAATCTTAGGTTCTTGAATCTTGATTGATAGAGAGGTATTAGTTATAATCGATTCATTAGTTGTTTACTGATTAACTCATTAATATCTTTTTGATAACGAGGGGTGGTCGAGTTTGTTGTTTATTATTATGTTATTAACAATTCAGTGACATTAACTTAAAATCATGAGGTTAATTAGTTTGTTATATAGATCTTGAAGTTCTTATATAGTTGGATACTTGGATACTGATCGGGCAGTTCTTATCATCCAGACCGATCATTTGGCTGTCACGAGAAAGTAATTTGGATTCTTTATGCTTTTTTTTAAAACAAAATTAATGCTATTAACTATACTATCCTAACTTCAAGGAGTAGTTTTGATTGTAAATGTGCAGGAAGATCAATTAAGGTAATTGTAATTCAGATTGTTGTTTATTTTGTTTTAACAAAATGTCAAAATGTTATTAAATAACACTCCATTTCTCTCAATTATCTGGTTTGGTAATTGTATGTTTTGTCCTGATTTGATGGTTATATATTAATGGTGTATTTTATTAATAGTAATCTAATCTAATCCGAATACTACGCCATGAACTCTTGATCTTACGAGGAGTGATTATTTTACACACCTGGGTGTCGTGAGTCAAACGCTCTTTGGTTTCTATTTTGATCTGTTAATTTGGTAATCCATGACTAGTTAAACCGGATAAACTGTTAACATGACTTTTTTTTCTTTTGGAGAATTATATAACCATTGTTTATAAATAAAAGGGTAAATTACTATTTTGATTCATTTGATTTGGTCATTTTAACCGTTTGAGTCCAAAAACAAATCAAGCACTATGGTTTGTATTTTATGACTTTTTTAGGGGGTGTTTGATTTCGGTTGACCGGCTGACTCGGTCAGCCGATCAGCCCGTTTGATGTGCGTAAAACCCGAGCTGACCGGGTCAAAACATCTGACCCGGACCTGAATTATCATAATACTTAGCCAGCCCACCCCTGCGTCGATCACCCCTCCCCTGCGCGACCCAGGTTCGGCCAACCCCCTCCCCTGCGCGACTCAAGTTCGATCGACCCCCCCTCACCTGCGATCGGTCGCCGCCCCTTCTCCTACGTGTCGCCCCTTCTCCTGTGTGTCGCCCCTTCTCCTGTGTTGGTGGTGCGATGGTCAGCTACGGTGATCGTTGGTGGCGGTGGTGTAGTGGTCAACTACGGTGGTCACCTTTCTCCTGCACGACTCCCTTCTCCGGTTGTGGCTCCCCTTGGTGGCGGTGGCGTTCATGTTGGCTTCTAAATCACCAATGAGATTGAGGTCTGCAATTTTCATGGTGATCGGAGGTCGTGATTGTTGAATGAACAGAGAGAATTGGGGAGGATGATTGAAATGAGGTGAAGAGAGATAGTTGAAGAAGATGATGACTTGGGGATTTATATCAGTGGGTAGGTGAATTTAGGGGTGATGTTAAAGAGTGGTTAAAATAAAATTTTGATTGTTAGAGCGTTTACATTAGATTGTTTCAAAATTGTTTTGATTGATTGTGAGCAAAATAAAATAAAATAGGGGAAATAAGATTTGAGGGTTGAAATGAAGGTGAATTTATGTGAGTCAACTTTGAATGGAGTCGTGATGATTTGATAATGGTGATTTGAGATGACCATGAATTGCTTTTGACTTAGGTTTGGTAGTGGTGATTTGTAGGTTCAGTAGTTTGATATAGTATATATATAATAACATAAAGTATTCATAGCAAGATCATTATTTACATCCTATTTTGTGTGTTTCAAAGAATGTTTGGAAAGTTAGAGAATATTAGTTAGTTTATTTTTCTCGTTTAGCAGAGTTAATCAGATACTAAATGAAACAGCTAAGTTTTAGTCAGATGCAGACTCAGTCAAAACTTCTTATTGGGTCAGCTTTTGACGTACTAAGTCAGTTTTATTAAACAGCCCTTTAATCCAATACACTAACAGATTTGTAGATTTCAGTTTGTTTCTAATAAAATAATCAAAATACCATAAATGATTATTTTTCGTATGATAATTACAACAATGAGTAAGTTTTATTTGGAGTATGGGAAATTGTTTTTTATTTGGTTGGACTCGTTTTTGTTGTTGCTGGTTTTGATTTAAATATATATGTATAACTATCTTCGTCATACAAATAAATGCATGTAGTTAGGACTATTCACGTGCGGAGCTGAACCGAGTGGACTTTTACTCGTGTTTGGTTCGTTTCCATACTAAACCGAGCCGATAGGCTCGTTTACAACTGACCGAAAAATCGAACGAGCATTTTTCGAGTGTGAATTTTTAGAGCGTGAATTTTTCGAGCGAGCGGCAAACAATTTGTATAACCTAACTATCTAGTGTGTCATTCGATTTATATTGCAATAAGAGATGGTGATAATATTGGTTTTTAAGGTTTAAATGACTTAAAAGTAGCCACATTTCATAACATAATATTTTAATAAATGTCAATTATGTTGTGGTTGGCAATGAGGCTAAGGTTGTAGCCCGATAAGACAGTGAGCATATTGAAAACGATGACGGTGAAAGTTGTAGATAATCGACTAAGAATAACAATGGTGACAAAAACTATTTTTAAGCGGCTTAGGATTTCACTTTTATGTTGTGTGTCATGTTTTTATTATTAGTTTAAATGATCTAGTATGTGTGTATATAATTATATATTTGTGTATAGTAGGTCAAATCTACTAGAGTGCTATGTTTATTTTTTATATATATATAATAAATAATACGAGCCGAACCGAGCGAGCCAAGCGGACCTTTGTTTGTGCTTGGCTCGTCTAAAAACCGATCCAAGCTGATTGGCTCGTTTACAACCCGATCCGAACTGATCGGCTCGTTTACAACCAAGCAAAAGTTCGAACGAGTATTTTTCAAACAAAATCCGAACCTGAGCGTTTTGAAAAACCTACATGTAGTGTTGTTATTGTTTCTTTTATTTTTAAGTGGTCGAGACCATCAATATACAAGCTATTCTAGTGTATTGGTTTGTGAGGATGTAAACAAAGTCATTATCAATAAAATTGTTCTTTAGTAAGGTCTTTCTAAAAGGTGAAGACCGCCAATCTACAAATTTTTAGTAGGAATGATAGAGACCATCACAAAGTTCCCTTATTACAAGAAAGAAAAGATCACCCACTAGCTTCAAACTTCTTTCTTTTACAAATTTTTGTGAGTGGATGTTGTTTAAGACTAACTTGATTTTCTTGATCTTGAGTCTGATATAAAGTCGTTTATAAATTATGACTCAAGAAACTATTTAGAATTCAGCCTTTTGTCACCTGGAAAAAAGATGAATCAAAATAATAGAAAGAAGAGTTGTTTAACTAGATGAGTAAAGAAGAAACTTAAAACTTCACTGGTTGAACAGTTGATGTCACATCCGATCACGCATCAACCATGCTATGTCTATTACAATACTTATATACATTTTATTTGATAATATTTTTGAACTTTATCCAAACTTATATAAATCTTCATAAGTTTATATGAATTCCTCCTCGTGTTCATAAATGTTATTTGGTGATCTAACTATCGGTGCACAACGAATTGCGGCATCCACCGAGGTTCGTTGTTTTATCCGGCTTTCGATTTTTTATTTAACTTTTGCCTTTCATAAGTATGCACAAGAGTATCCTTGGTGATTATTGTTTAGCGAAATTCTATGAGTTTTGTTTTGAGCTCTTTTGTGTATCCACGGTTGAACCACGACGCTGATGTTAAACCGATTATCGAAACTTGAAAATTTATTGTGAGCTCTTTGGATGATTTTTCCATTAATCTAGAGATTAAGTTATAAACATATAAGTGTTTGTGTATATTGTTCAACTCTAAGGTATCATTTTTAGAGCAATCTAAAGACATTGATTATAATTAGACATGTAAGCAATAAATTAAGTTAAAAAAAAAGTCAAGAATGGATATACGAGCAGGGCGGACAGATAGCCTCCGTTACCCTTCAACTTATATGCGTAGTGAAAAAAAATTACATTTTAATGTAAAAAAATTACGATTTTACGTTACCCCTACAAAAGTTTTAAACTCAAAACTTTATAGAAAATTTTAAATTTTATAAAAATAGTCTAATATTTTATAACAAATATTACCTTCTATAAAAACACTATAAACTCAATTACCAATTAATATTGAAAGACCAATTTATTAAAAACTCAATTAAATTAAAAGCCCATTTTTTTAAAAAACCCAATTAATAGCCCAATTATTATAAAACCCATTTTTTTAATTAACAAAATTAAAACACCCCCACCCCCCAAACAAAAAAATACAAAAAACTAGTTGCTCCTCTCCCATTCTCTGTGCACCCATGCGACCCTGTTGCTCGCCTGCTCTGATTCCACCTGTCGTCTGCGAGTCTGTTGCTACTTGTGTGTTTCGCCACCACTCGGTCGCGCTGCTGCCGACTGCCTACTACTCCGCTGCTACCGACTGCCACCACTGCTGACCTTTGCTGGTTGCTGTCCATTTATCCATTTAAATCCTTGAATCTTTGAAGTTTAAAGGTATTTTTTTACATTCTATGTTTAATTGTTATTTATAATATTTTAAACTATTGATTTAATTTTTATATTTTATTGACAATTAGGGATTTGAATTATGTTATGAATTAAAAATTATGGATTTGAAATTAGAGATTTTATAAATTTTAATTGTGTTATTTGTAATTGCAATTTGTAATCTTATTATGTTATTTGAGATTGAATTAGGGATTTGAAAAGAGTATGTACTGGTCGCTAGTCGGCAGTCGGCCAGTCGCTACTGCTAGCCTGTTGTTTGAAGGTATTTTTTTTACTTTTTAAGTTTTTTTTGCAAGATTTCAGTGTTATTTGCAAGATTTGAAGAGTACGAGATTAATTAATGGTTATTTGATTTAATTTTTAGGTTTTATTAACAATTATGGATTTGTATAGAAATTAAGGATTTTTAATGTTATTGTGAATTTGATTTAATTTTTTTTAGGTTTTATTGGCAATTAGGAGATTAATTAACAATTATTGAATTTGTAATGTTACTTGGAAGATGAAATTAGGAATTTAGAGAATTTTAATTGTGTTATTTGGTTAATAACTACTAAACAACTAACAAACCCAAAATACCAAATAACATTACTAAGTTAATAAGTTAATAACTAAACAAATAACATGACCAAAATTATAATAAGCCTAAAATTTAAATAACTAAACAAGTAACAAACCCAGAATATCAAATAAAATTTTATAAAAATATTATTAAATTAATAACTAACAAACCCAAAATACCAAATAACATGACCAAAATTATAAAGCCTAAAATACAAATAACTTAAAAACCTAACAAGTTTACAAGCTCAAATAACCATTACCCAAACTAAACAATTTAAAAAAAATAACTAGTTATACCCATAACCCTTACAGCCTCATCCAATCATCGATCACCAACAACCTTCGTCCCTGTTGCCAATGATAATGATATGCAATCAGCTGATTTTGATATCAAGTCAACAACTCATTCAAATTTAATTTATTTGATTTCAATTTCTTTAAATTTGTTTTGAATGATCTTCGTTCAGACTCCTTTATTATCATATTTTTTATTTATATAAATTTACAGTAAAAAATTACGTTACCCTTAACTTATTTTTCTAGATCCGACACTGGATACGAGACTGGATCAAAAGTTAGGGTGGGATAAATATGTGATTGGTGTATTTTGTTTACACCTCTTTACATGTTAATGAATGGTTTAACCATACACATCTAACTCATTAAATACATATGTTTTTCTAGCATCCATTATATGTTTCTACAATAATGGCAACTACTATTAAGAGTATCCACAGTCAAGACAGGTCGTGGACCCATAAAGTCCTTCAACGTAAGCTCAGCTTATAAAACAAGCATAATTGCACACATGACATATCACATGCCTCCAAGATAAAGGCAAATAAAAAACAATGTATTTCACATAACGCATATAAAAAACAATGTATTTCGCACGACTTGTCATGAAAATCATATTTTTAATGTGTATCCTACTTGAATAGTCCATGCCCTTATCTTGATTTGTACATATGATTATTACTAACTTAAACGAGCATGGTAGTTATATAATTTACTAGGTTAGTCTTCATGTAATACACAAATTGAATAAATAAAATATTAAATAATTATTAATAAAAATTTATGTATTATAAAATCACTAGGTTAGAACCCTGTGTATTACCGGATTAAATAAATAAAATATTAAGTAATTAATAATGAAAATGTAATAACTATAAAATGATATGATTCAAATTGCATATAAGTAATAATATAAGTAATAAAACAATGATATCATTATTTTAAACTTTTGTTTTTAAACCATAATTGTATTTTTAATAAACATTCATGTTATTCCTAGAGTAATTTTTATCCGTTGAGCGACAACCCTTCCACTTGGCACTATCGGTTATTCAAAACAAACCATTTTAAAAAAAATATCAATAGTAAAAAATTTTCTTATTATAACTCCTAATTTAAGTTTTTTGTTTTATAAAAAATCATTTATAAAAACATATCTTTCTTTATTTATTGAAAAACAACTTTTAATCTCAAAAAAAATTAAATAATATTATAAGTATTTAAGGTAATTGTTAATAGGAGAGAGAAACGGGAAAATTAAAATTAGATGGTCTAAAATTGTGTCAAGTGACAGC
>CM046447.1:88307497-88394997 GCA_025506515.1 Flaveria trinervia
AAATAAATACGGACTTGAAAAAAATTTAATATAGTTGATAATCATTCCAAGGCAGTCTTAAAAATAAATTTGAATGCAACGAGCTCTAACATATTCACATTTTAGAAGTCTTAATAACATACATTATGCACCCTTCAACTTGATCTAACTGAACAAGAATAAATAACAATTATTTAGGGTTTTAGTAAATAGTTGAATAGTAAAACAAATCCGTTAATAAAAATATCATACTTTATGAAAGAGTTTTGTGTAAATTGTTTACAACGTTTCGTAGCGTAGCGCGGGTAAACATATATTAAAATGCAACTGTACTACTACAGTAAAGTTTGCTTTTTAATATATTAGTCACATATTTTTTCAAAATTTATTTAAAACCTAAATTCTAATTAGGATTAACAAAAAAGTTTTATATTTTTGCCTTTTTACCACAAAAGTTTATTTTTTGTGTTTTTGACGTCAAACATTGGTATCAGTATTCGATATTGTCGGAACTAGTATCGGTAT
The DNA here is from genome assembly GCA_025506515.1 of Flaveria trinervia. NCBI lineage: Eukaryota > Viridiplantae > Streptophyta > Magnoliopsida > Asterales > Asteraceae > Flaveria > Flaveria trinervia. The sequence continues at coordinate 88,308,002 of CM046447.1, forward strand.
ACGCTTTTGTGGTTTCCGATGAACCGACCCGACAATAAAGAAAGTTGCGATAGTGTAAGACAGGGGAAAACAACTAAACTACCGCGTGCGTAGTGCGCAAGAAAACATTAGTTTTTATTATAAAACTTGAAATTTTAAGGGAGAGGGACACCAAAAACACCACTATGCATAAATCCGGATACATTAGGCTACAAAACCTGTTGTCGTTGGTATTTTGATAGTGATAATTTGCATATTCATTTACAAGGCTAAAGACCCGTGTAACACACGGTTTCAATCCAAAAATATTTTTGTTGTTTAAAAATATTCATAAGTTATAATGTTGTTGATAATATTTTGTATATTGACTTTTATATATAATTTTTAACATTAGCCACATCTCTTCCCAGCTAATTTCTATACAAATGATCATTAATCCAACTAGCTAAAGTTTGGTACCCATGACATGTAATAAATAGGAGGTTAAGGGTTTAAGTATCAATCTGAGCAAAAAATATAAGAATTGAGTCATTGAGTTCTCTCAGCAATAGGTTTCGTCATGAGGGGATTGGGGGTGCGATCCTGGCTGGAAAATGGATAGGTAGGCCCGATTAAGACACACCTATCATCCAAAGCAAGGTCGTACATTTGTTGTTAAAAAAGCTACATCTAATATTAGTAGGTTTTCTTTATTAATATCTATACGTTTAAATAATGTAGGATATAGAATGAAATAACTTATATACAAAAATCTTAAGTAACAAACAAATTAAATTGAACATAGAAAACAATATTTCAAATTCATAAACATCTAAAAATTTATTGTATGCAACATTTGATGTTTTGCTAAATATTTTACATCATTATCTAATATTAATAGTTTTAATCTTTGTCTATTTTTAACTCGAGATAATGTAACATAGAGCTGATCATGATCCATGTTTAAAAAAAATCAACTTTAGATAGTGATTGTCATTGGCTCTTGTTTATTATCATTGTAAAACATACTACTAACGGAACTGTCTTCGTTAAAATTTAAAAGAAATCTTTTTGTTTGAAGATGTCAAAGTCAACTGTGAAATAAAAGTGTGATTTTCAATATTATTTTCAGATACATCAAAACAATTTGTACATATCAAATGAATTTCAATCAAACTAAATAATAATATGACAAAATACATAAAGGAAATAAAGATGTTTAAAAAGTAAAAGAATGTAATACCTCTTCACTGTTGAAGTATATCACCTTCAATAAAAAAAATAAAAGTAAAATAATATTAATCCAAATACACAATTGTAGACAATAATATGCTAAATCATAATCGTAGAGGATGAACCTTAAATATAACAAAAAACAAATACCTTTTGTTGAAGAAAACTTGATTAAACGGAAGCCAAAATGAGAACGTTAATGAAGTCTGTCGAATGCGATATCATCAGACTTTATAAAGACAAATCACGAGGGTTGTAAAGCTGGAATGGTTGAGAAATATTTTAAAATCGGGCATGATTTCATTTACGGAAAAAGATACCCATGAATTCTTTCAAATTAAAGAGGAGTCGATGAAAAAATCCTCGTAACTTTTGTCAAACTTCAAATATAAACCGAGTATTTAATGGAAACACACATCAAATAGTCAATTCATATATTAAAAAAATTATAAATGATTTCTACAATTTTTATGATAGAATTATTTGAATAAAAAAGAAATATCGGGTATGATTTAATTTTCAAAAAAATTTTGCTTTAATTTAGGGTTCAGTTTTTAAATTTTCTCTAAATATCTCTTGTATTAAAAGTTGACTTTTTGTCAAATAAATCTAAACTAATACTAAGATACATATTTAGACGAGAATTAAAAAAGTAGAGATTTAAGAAAATGATATGTGACATTAAAATTATGTTTTATTAGTAAGTATAGATACATGAGTAGTGGTTTGTAATGGTAATTAATATGCATAATGAAAATATTGCAACATAACTTATGATAGTTTGCATATTCATTTATATATGAGTAGTGGTTTGTAATTATTATATATATTAAAAAGGAATGAGTTTGGTACAGGAAACTTTTCATATTTGCATTTTGACCACATATTTCTTTTTGTTTATAAATGAGAAAACTTCATGAGCATGATAGGTGCATAAATGTTTTGGGTTTTTCAATATGGTCACAAAGATCTGTGGTCTTTCAAAATAAATTTGTGGTCTTTCAAAATTGTCATGATAAATTTTATAAAATTTACATTTTGGCCACTTAAGTTTTTCTTTTGAACATTAACTACAATAGCTTGTAAGAGTTTGATTTTGGCCACGTAAGTATTTTAGGTTTTTAAAGTTTGTAAAGTTTTGATTTTGCCACATAAGTTTTTATGTTTGTGATTTGAGCACCTTAGCTATAGTACTATATAAGGTTTTGATTTTAGCCACTTTAGTTTTTAAGTTTGTGTTTTAAACACCTTAGTGTGAGTGAATACAACCAAACTCCCACGGCATAGAGTGAGTAAATAACTTTCGTTCGTCAACTTTCCGATATAATTATTTTTGATAATGGAGTTATATTCAAACTTGAGTATTTTTTTAGCATCATGGAGTATAATTATTGTGGCAATTTCATGATGAACCAACTCGATTATGAGTAAACATCTTTGTTTCTGGTATTGATATCAGAATCTGTATATGCATTCACTTTTATGTTTTAAGATGAGTTGAATCAATAAAGACCAAAGTCAAACGTGTAGCGTGAGAAAATCAATCAGAATTTCGTCGCGAAGCGCGATCATAATATCCTAGTGGCAATTTATATGCATAAAGCAAATATTGCAACACAACTTAAATATTTTGAAATGAAACATTATACTTATCACGAAATAAGAAAAAAAGGTAGACCTAAATATTTTCATACTATTCTAGAGAGTAAATCATATATAACATTATCTTCATAGGTTCACATGAATGTTACATCAGTGTCTTCTCTTTAATAGACACATGTGAAGTCTAATAGTAGGCACTCATTCATTATTGAATATGCTAGGTATATTACTCGTCGTGTGTTGTTGCGGCATTGTACGTGACCTGATAAAATATAGATTACAATCGACCTGACTCGTTTTCGACCTAATTTTACGTCAATACGTAGAGTTACCTGAATTTATACAGTTGAACAAAAACGTTTAATATTTGACCAGACTATTTTCCAGACAAAATTATTGTCAAAAGATAGACTTATAATCGCTCCGACCATTTTCGAACTAAATTTACGTTTAAGCGTATAGTAAATGAAAACGTATTATATTGACCCGACGTATTTCCAAATAAACCAATGTTAAAACGTTGGCCAACTCAAAGCGTACATAAAAATAAGCACGAAAACGTTTTATATTTGACCCCACTCATTTCGAAAAATATTACGTCAAAACATAAACGTATGTCGAAATGTATGCAGTCTTAAAGTGTATAGAGTTAAGCTTGGAAATATTTATATTTGACCAGAGACATTTCTAATTACGTCTACACGTAAACAGATCTGAACTTACATTGCATAGGGGTAAAATCGAAACTTGTAAGAGGGTTAAAGTGACATTGCATAAAGTTTTTAAAAAATAACAAGAACTTTAAAAGTTTAAAAGAGTTAAAGTGACATTACATAAAGTTTTTAAAAAATAACAAAGGCTAAAAATATTAAAAAAGTAGGAGGAAAATAAAGGCAGGTGGGAACTCCACTAACCTTCTTTTTTAAGTTATAGTAATGTTTATTTAAACATATCTAACATGACATACCTTTCAAGATAAAAAAACTTCCTTCAACTTATATACATATACATATACACATGTACTTATGCATGTATATAATATTAAGAATTTAAGACATATAATATAACATTTAAAGATTTAGACATTACACCGGAACACCTAAACCAATGAAATAGTGGATTTTCTGTTATTCATGAAACAGAATGTCTTCTAGCTCTACTTATGTAATTCTTGCTTCTGCTGGAGAAACTTGAAACCCCATGATCAGACCATAAAGTTGGAGTAAATTTCAAAAACTTTTTCGACATGGTATTTATGAGTGATCTTGTACGCGATGATGACTTATCAGAATGCGATTTTTCAATGTCTTTCAATCTCATTTTCGCTTTTATAAGCTCAAGTTTAAGATCTTTATTTTCTTTTTGTAAACTTGAAAGATCATCTGGTAACGGGTTTGATATAGATCCATCACCGATGGCCTCTTTTAACCATTGTTGTTCATGGTAAAGAACTTGAACAACTGTTCCTGCAGAAAGCCTCTCATTTTGTGCAGCATGAGCACGCGCCTCACTAGTTAGCTTTTGACAATTTATCAAACTGCAAAGCTTCCTTCTTTCTGTATCTCCTAGGCAGGATGAGCCTGCAAGATGCCAAAACATATATCTTGATCTTAATTGCTAATTTTTATGCAATATTTTATATAATTGATGACAAAAGATTGTACCTTCAAGTATATATCAAAGGCTTTATACATTCCATCATCTGTTACCCTTTGATTTGGTATATGTTCAGCAAGATTCATAAATTTTGATAATGATAAGTTACAATCAGAAGCTATTTCAGCAAGATAATTCTCCATAAGATTTGCAACTTTCTCCATGTCATCACAAGTGCTCTCAAACTCACCAAAGTTCATTAAAACTCGTTGCACAGTGTCGATATCAAACAAAGTGTCACCATCAAAGCGAAAAGAAGGGATCAATATATCATCTAAGACAGCTTGCCCAAGTTGTAACCCCATTCTTTTCTCTAAATCTAACCTGCATGCAACTGTTGTCTCTAGGTGTATTGCAGATCGAAGTAGCATTGAAAGGAAACTAGTTGATATTGCATTTTTTTCCCTTGGCAAGAGGCTAACTATTGTTTCTAAAACGACCCTTATTTCGTTTCCTTGATTTGGCTCACTTTTGTTCTTCCCCTTTCCTGATATCTCCTGCTTGACAATAACAGGATGAAAACGGGTTTGGGTCAAACGGGCAATATTTAGAGTGTGTCAAAATAGGTTGGACCACCTTGCAAACACCTTTCATCCATATATTATATTAATTATAGAGCTTTAGCGTCTTATGATTACAAAGACTATATTATTGATATAACCATCTAATCAAAAGAGAGAGAAGGTATTATCCATGACTTTCTACTTATTTGACCCATTACCTCCGTAGTTAAATTTTCAACAAATCCTGTTAAACTTCTTATATTAAGTATAACCCAAATCAACCCATTAACAGGTAAGTAAAATTAAGAGTTCTATAATAAACTATGTGAAATGTGTAACCGCACTAATAAGAAAATGAATACCAAATCTTGAAGACATTTGCGGGCGTAAAGCATCAGAATTGGACTAACTGCATACTTGTTGAATCCCCTGGATATCATTGCAAGGAGAACCCTTTGAAATGTATGGATGCTAAGAACAACCAAATCTTCAGCCCACCAATCAACTTCTTCTTTTAAAGACGACGAAGAAGAATCTAAACCTTCACTACTGCCTTCTGCACTAGCCGATAAAGAAAACTGGCTTTCTTTGGTCACACTGAGTGCTATTGAGTCTACACAACGAGTTATCAGTTTTACATTTTCAGAAACCGGTAAGTAGCTTTCTGATGATTTCAATATGGAAACCGCCCCAGCAAATGATTTAAGCCCAACTTCATTTATGTAGGCTTCTGTTCTTGATACAAGGTTTCCAACTGAATATTCTTCTGTCATTTCAAGATACTCAGCCACACATCTTGCCATTGCAATGTTTTCGATAGTTAACTCGAAGTTTATTCCATAACAAAACTTTGCTGCAAGTTCAAATCCTTCAGACCCTCCTGGGACATCATTGATTTTGACTACATGATCAGCCTCTTTGGATTTTGATATCAATTTCCTTATGTAGCCACACTTTGACATTAATGGAAACTGCATTGACAAAGGAAACATGTTTCAAATTTCAATCTTTAATAATCAAAAGTTGCAAAATGTCATTAAAATGTACCTTGTGTAACGAAAAAACAACACCTTGTACGAAGATAGTAACGTCACTCGAGATTTTTTGGGAGAAAATCCTGCAAAAGTTCAGAAATTACAAAGTCTTTAAAGATCTTTATGGGAGAAATAACTCATAAGAATCAAACAAAAACTTCAAAATTCATAAAGGAACAAGATAAAGAAAGAATTCAATCAAACCAATCACTTGTCCTCTTCATGGCATTGCTCATGAGCTCCTTCTTCTTCTTAGCAGGCATCATGTCAAGAGTTGTAACAATTGCACCTCCCTCTTGTTGAATATCCATTTGACAATGATTGGGAATTCTTTAATTTAACCATGATCAACACTGCAACATATATACAGCAAAATGAAATGACTTCCCTACAATCATATGCACACTTTCACTGTAGCTTTAAGAGGTTGGATTATGGCTCATTAAAGTCACTTATGTCTTGATCCCCAAACTGTATCCATCAATTAACAAAATACGTAGCTAAAATGGGTATAAGCATTTGGGCTAACAGGTGCAAGACATAGGGATAAAACAGTCTTTATGAACAGATTGTAGGGACTTGTGAGAAATCTTGAGAAATAATGAAAGGGAAATGACTCTATATGGTCATTGTGTGGCTGTAGATGCAAAGGGGTACACAGAATAATTGGCCATAGATTGGAAGTTTCTTATAGGGGTCATTGAGGCATTTCATCGAACACATAGCCTGTCATTTCAACATAAAGCTTAGAGAACATCCCTACAAAGAAAGTAGCCAAAACTCTTTTGAATGAAAAGCTGATTGCTGTTTAAGCGACTTTATTTATGCAAGATGGCATTAATCAAGTGAAATTGATACCATCATTGCATCAAGATGATCATTTTTAAGGTGTTAACCGATAAAATTGATGAAAAATCACTAAACTAAAGGGTGAATTGACGTTATGCGCAGGGGTGAAGCTTACTTTTATTTTTCATTAGTAATGTTAATTTTTGATCCGGTGATGCAACTTTTTAATATACATAGAGTGGGTCCCTTTAAAATGGTTTACTTCGTAGAGACGAAGCTTAATTGTTAATTTTAGGCGTGGTAATGTAAATTATCCAGTCCACTAATGTAAATTTTTCTAAATATAAATAGAGTTTACGTCTTTAAAATAGTTTAATTTTGCTCCCGCCACCTATAAAGCGGTTCAAACTCCGCCACCGGTCATGTACTAAAAACACGTTCATGTGTCATTAATGTGGCCGCTTGCATGATGCAAATGGGCTCCTTCTCAGGTACGTCTTGTACATATCACATATAGAAGAGGATCACTACCTAATGTTGACTGATCATTCATATTATATTTATTTATAAAAATATAAAGAGAGAAAGATAATAAGTATTTATGGGTAGGGCAGATGCCAATTTTTAACATGAACCTTGTCATAACATAAAACATAATTATATTTCGGTTGGATCATATAACTTATGTAATAAACAAGTTAAACGACCATTTAGTAAATGAGATAAACTATTATCCATTTAACTTCAGGTCTGTATAAGAGGTATCTATTTAGTTTAAAAAATTGAAAGGGTCAATCAAAAGTGTTGATACATAGATTTCCACTCTCTATTTATTTTTATATTTCTAAAGTGAAATTAATTATTCTTTTGAAAATTTCACTAACTCTTCAATTGTAACAACTTTATTCATTATTCTCAATTCTCAATTATTCATTCTTTCTTTAATGTTCACTACTCATTCAATCAGGTTTCTCTAAAGTAGTCATTACTCTCGATTATTCATTGTTTCTTTTATATTCAACTAGGTTAGTATCTCGTGTATTACACGGGTTAAATTAATAAAATAATAAATTATTAGTAATAAAAATTTATGAATTATAAAACATATTTGAAAATAAAATATGATTATAATTGCATATGAATAACTATTTCAAGTAAATAAATAATAGATAAGTTATACACATATAGATATATAAATAAATAGATAGGTTAGAAACTCATTTATTAAACAGAATATAGTTGATAATAAACACGAAAAGTTACAGTATGATATTTTAATATAATATATGTATAAAATTATATATACGTATTTGTTCAAGAGAAAACAATTATACTATTTTTAAATCTCTTATCTAAATAGTTTCATTTTTAAATATTTGTTTTAATAATATTCTTATAAAATTTTATTGTTTATAAAAATCTTGTTTATTAAAAAACAAGTTTCTAATTATTCTGGTTGTTTAAAACTACTTTTAGAAATTTCATATTTTTTATAATTATTTTAAAAATGACTGATTTAAAATATTTTGTTTCAAAAGGTTCAATGTTTAAGAAAATATATGAATTTTAATTTTCTTAATAAAATTTATTTTTAAAAACATAGTTTGATTTAAAAAAAAATATAAATAAGAGAGAAAAATATATAAATTGACCAAATTAATTTTTATGAAGAGAGAGAAATTGTTTGAGTGTTTAAATTACGTTAATACCCTTTTGAAGAGAAAAATAAAATGAAGATGTTTAAAAAAATGAAAAGCGACAGAAAAATGATTTAAAAAGATGACAAGTGACAAAATAAATATTTTTTTATTAATATTTATAGATTATAGATACTCATTCAATGAGGCTTCTTCATCTTACATTAAATATATGAGATGTAAGGAACAAAAACAATTAAAAAGCACCGATAACAAAAAAATGTTTATTTGAGATGAAGTTATTGGTGAAACACGTTGATAAATCACAAGGTATTACTCATATTTGTGGGAGTTGAAGACACAAATGAGCACATAAGAAGTAGAAAAGCATCGACATGTTCACTTTCACTTTGAAGATAATAATGTATCTACATTTTTTATATCAAATCATTCAAAAGTAAGTTTCAGCTCATTGATTTAGAAGATGTTCAAATGAAAACCCTGATATTTGATAATAATCAATAAAACTCATATTGATCGGCACCAATGGCAGTCTACTATGGACCAAATTAAACAATCACTATGAGTGTGACACGTTTATGATGAGGAGTCATCAAAATTGATACATGTCTGGTGGCTCAGCTTCATGGCGGGCCGCCATCTATTGGTTAACGGTCCACCAAAGTATAGATGGATAAGTCAAACTAAAGAGTGACAGATGGATGATGACACACATACATTAGTGTGGTTGCGAGCCATGACCGACCCTCTTGGTGGTCCACGAGAGGTCCATCATTAGTATATAAATAAAAGTCTTAGGCGATGTTAAAATACAAAGTCTTAATTGTCTTTCTTATATTTCCCAAATCCTGAACGTGTTTAAACGTATAGTAACGTTATTAGGACATTTACTGCTCAAGCAGACGTGCAACGAAGATCCATTTGAAGAAGATGAAGTTAATTAACTAACACAAATTGAGGTGTTGTCCAACTTGGGAGGAGTCTAAAGAGTTGTTCTTACAAAACCTATGCTAAAGTGAATGCGTTTAATACTTTCGATATCAAACAAATGATATTAGAATTTCGAAAACGACATGAATATGTTAAACGTTTCAATGTGTATAGGCATATTACTGAAGGTAAAAACTAAGAATATAAGTATATATATAATTGATCAAGTTATATTAGTTGGCTTTTTCAGTGAAGTATATTTTTATAAAATTTTCAGATAATCATGAAAAGACATAGCCAATGGATATATGTTGAAAGGATTTTAGCTCCATACGAACAGACTATACCTAATGGCTTGAACTTTTGTAATCTGCCTGTTGGTAAAAGTTTTGGTTAAAACATTGTTTTAATTATGTTTTATTGTAAATACAAAGGGTTTTCAAATCTTACCAATGAATGAAATTTTGTTCACGTTCAATGGTCATCTTACAACTGAAAACAATTTTATGAAATATTTTGTGTTGCATAAAACTTTATTTTAAAATAACAATTCAAATGAAAGTACGTGTACCAATTGCCGCGCTCTTAAGGTGTCCTGAAACAAGGGTATGACATTTCGTCCTTACGGTCCTCTGCCCACAAACGGATGGATTGTATCAATTCATTGCTCAAATTGTTTTTTACTCAGACCGATATGTCATATTGTAATAATTCCCCTATGGTTCTTTGCCCATAGTCCGATATTGCGTATCATCATAATGCCTCTATGGTTCATTGTCCATAGACCGATATTTCGTATCGTCATATGCCTCTATGGTCCACTGCTCACAGACCGACATAGTATCGTCATAATGCCTATGTGGTTCATTGCTCATAGACGGACGTAGTATTGTCATAATGCCCAAATGGTTTATTGCCCATAGACTAACAGTTCGTATCATCATAATGTCCCTATAATTCACTACCCATAGACCGACATTTCATATCGTCATATTCATAGGGAAGACCCAACTCAAAACCTTCCCTCCTCATCGTTGTACCTTTTTGTTGGCAGCCCCTCACCCCATCACTACACCCTCCGTTCCTTCACAACCCACCTCCAATGATCCTACAACCCGCGACCATTCGAGCTCCGGCGCCCAGAAATCCTAGATTTTGATTCTACAAAAACAAAGTTAATCATTTCTCTTATGTCATTTAGAATTATGAATCTTTTATGTATCTAGATATGATTAATTTCATGTGTTGGTGTTCATTAGAATTGCCTGCAATACTATTTAATGTGATTAATAAACATAAAGTTTAATATTTTTGTTTCAATTGACGCAAACAAATTATTGCACACAAAGTGTGTTAAAATACCTTCAAAAACAACTTAATTGACTTGTATCTTTTACTTTTTTTTTTGCCTCTGATACACCCTCTAGTCAAGTGGATGACATCATCAAATTTGGTAAGTTTAATCTATATATGTGTTTTTATTTATGTGATTGATTTCTTATTATTTGTTTTCAAATTGGTTTAATGAATTTTAGGTGTTTGAATAGGTGTTGGTTATAGTTATGTGATTATTTTAAAATGCAATATTCTTGCTACTAATTAAAGGGGTAATATTTCTATCTTTTTTTTATTTTGGCTTCATTCGGCTTTGAATCTTTATTTAGGCTTATGATTTCTTGATTTGTGATCCTAATATTTCACTTTAATTTCCAATCTTGACAATCTTTATTTCTTAATCTTACTATCAATATATTCTTATGTATATTTGATAATCCGGTCGTAGTTACTTTGTTCTAGTTTTTTTAAAGTTATTAATAAAACATGGACGCTGTACTTCTTAATTGGAAATTTAGTGTTGAAAACCAACCCAACCCGACCCGGGAATTGTGACGTTGAATTGAGAGAAACCCGAGCATCAAAAAGATGATCTCATTGGATAAAGTTTCTGGCACCGTCACTGTAGGTGAGGTGAGATACAATGACCTTTTATCGGTTTCAAAAGCTTTACTTGACATGAGAAAGATTTGCAGGAAATTTGCCTTGGTGGGTGGTTTACGGAGGTTGATGATACTTACGGTGCTTTTGTGTAGTTGAAAAGGTTATAGACTACTTATGGATGGTCACTTGATTATTTCTAGCTAAGGCTAACCAGATGCGGATGAAGGATTTAGATAAGCGGAGACTATGGAACTTACGGATGTAACTTAGGGAAACTATATTTCTTAGGAGCTATTTGACAACCTCTTAATCAGTTTGTTAATGGTTCAGATGTTTGAATGCTTAACATTTAATGTTTCAAACTGTTTGTTTCACGAGCATATGTCTGAATGGTTAAGACATTTACCTCTGAATGATTAAGCGTTATACTGATGCTAAATGATTAAAAGATCTAATACTGAATAGTTAAGACATATTATTTGAATTGGTCAAACATTTGTCTTTGAATAGTTAAACGGTATACTAGTTCTTAATGGTTCAAACATTTTAATGGGTCAACACTTAATGATTCAGACCTCTTATTAATTTAGCATTTAATTATTCACAAGTTGTCAAACAACCCTTTATACTTGTTTGGAGTGTATACATTACAAGAGAACAACCCAATCATATAAGAATGTTAACTTTAAAATTCAAAATTATCAAAAAAATAATAATAATAATGGTAAATTAGTTGGACGTGGGCATCCCATTTCTTGTCTACTTGTGTTGGTAATCAAAACATTTCAAGATCACTATGATATTAACTGAGAACAAGAAAAGTAAATTCTATGTATCATCATGAAATATTGAAAGAATCGAACTCTAGTTTCTTGACAGATGTGTTTCAAGAAGTCTGAGGTTTACAACCGGTAGATCAACCGAAAGTAAGATAAGGCATGGTTGGCAGAATGTAGGGTTAATATGTCCACATATATGTACAAGATGATTAATCATGAAGATATATAAAAGAATGTGATAGCAATTTTCACACTTGTTATTATAGGGAAGATAAAAAGTACATATGCAATTTGCAGGGTCAGTTTCAGTCTTTACGAAGCTAAACATCAAATTTAGCATACCATCAATGAGCTTATTATAATTTTAACCGGTATAACACATACTCCATATGGATACAAATTGTCTTAATTCTAAAGTCAAGGATAACGACTTTCATAATACAAAATTTAATTGAATGAGTTATAATCAAATAGGCCATTTCAGTTTAAACCTCCAAGGGTATGTTTTTTTGCGACAAACAAATTTAAATGATGCCAACTATAATGACGTTAACTTAATTGAAACTTGAACAACTGACAGTAGGGCCAAACATCATGGGAGCGTGAGAGCTCATTGTGACGTGAATTGACGCGGCCACATAGGCTGGGGTGTTGCCAACGATGTATCGCTCGTCTATGGCTAGGGGCATTTGATGGAAAAAGAGAAGAAAATGGACATTTTGATAAATTTTTTCTTTTCTATTACTTATTAAATAGTCTTTGGCTTCTGTTCATTGGGAAAAAACAAAAACAAAAAAACCAGTGTTATCAAACCCACATCATGGTCAAAACAACAGTTGATGCCATCAAAGATTTGTCTTTTAGGCATATCAATTTAATGGCTATCGTAACCTTCGCATTCAAGATGGACTTGATTGCATGTAGTTACGGGTCTTGAAATTTAAAGACCAATACTCATACTCACTAGTGCTTTTACATTCATTGATTAGTGATATGGTCTCTGTAATGAATTCACATTCATATTTTGTTCCTTAGATTTTGTGCAAAATTATATATTCATGAATTTATTATTAAGTGGCATCACTCTTTTTTCTTTGAACTGTCACTTTCTAATAATGGAGCTTCATTATGAGTATACTGGATTAAAGTAGTTGGAGACTTGGAGTTAAATTTGCGATAAAAGTCAGATTAGAGATGATCAATCCTATGAGTCTTTTTAGTAGGCAAACATGCACTCCTAATAATTAAAATTTAAAACAACATATTTATACCATTAGATATTAGAGTTTATTGTATGAGCGTAAGTACACAATTAGGTTTTTAAGGTTTCTTGTAATCATTATAAATAGTAATCTAACTAATCAATAAATTCATTTAGTTTATTATGACATCAAAACCTTAAGAGTCTGGTTATTTTTTTTCGATCACCACCACAAAAATACAAACCCTAAACATGGCAACATGTTATCGCCACCACCTTATCCCACCACCCTTTTGTTTTGTTTCTTTTTCTATTTTCATGCTTCCATTCGAATAAAACTTTGTTTTTTATTCAAGATTTTGGTTTTTGCACTAAGAAAATCCTTTTCAAGAACTTCTTATACAACACAACCACAATTTCAAGACATAATTGACCAACTAGCTTCTTTGGTAATTACATCAAGGTGTTAAGTTGCATAACAAGTATTTTTTATTGTTAAGGTTGCAAACGAGCCAAGCCACTCGCGAGCTACTCGAGATCGGATTAATAAAAATCTCGAAACGAGTCGAGTTTTATCGAGCCTGAGCCGAGCTCAAGCTTTAAAAAAACTCATTTAATTATCGAGCCCGAGCTTCACGTATCGAGCTCAAGCTAGCTCGCAAGCCTAAACAAGCTTTTTATTTATATATTTTTATTTAATTTAGGGTTATTGGATTTTAATAATCTCAACTTTAATTTATTGGCCGAGACTAATCCCAACTCAAGAAATGTTTTTGAACTTATTTTCTTTCAACAATCTCTTATGAACTGAGAGTTAACGCTTGTTAATTTTTTCTGATGAAATGGGGCTAACTTTGAGCCATTTTTCATTTTTGCCGCTGCCCAACTCTAATAGGTCCTTTTTTCAGTGTTTAGCATTCATCGACACTTGAAATCTACCTTTAATGAGTCAAGTGGTTCAAGTCAGAAAGTGAAAATTGACGGGTTTCTCGTATAAGTTTCAGATTAATAGACCCGACAGTTGATTTCAACTTTCTGCTTAGTGTTTTGGCCATATAAGTAGTCCATGTCATAGAAAAATTAACAGTGTTAACTCTCAGTTAATTCGATATCGTTGTATGAAAATAAACTCAAAGTTGAAAGTGTCCATAAACATATACTGAGTTGAGATTAATCCCGACCAATATATAAAAGTTGAGATTATTAAAATCAAATAATTCTTTAATTTATTAAATATATTATATAAATAATATTCATTATGTTTAAAATTGTGATAAAAACAATGAAAGAATATGTATAATATTATATATAAATATTTAATTATAAATATATTTCAAAATTAAATATAAATTCTTAAAAATAATATTTAAATAAATAAACGAGCCGAACCGAGCTCGAGCTTGAAAAGTATTTGTCAAGCCGAGATCGAGCTTTAAAATTAAGCTTGAAACGAGCCGAGCTCTCTTAAATCATCACGAGCCGAGCTCGATACTATACCCGCATAGTTTGCTTGGTTAATTAATTCACAAGGTTTTTTCAATTAACCTACTAGATCGTTGATGCCATTGATTCCACTTTCGTCCCATACAATCGGTTATAAATAAATTATCTTAGCTTGGTTACTTTAACATTCCTATTACCAGCTTGTTATCTCACCATAGCAACCGTTCTTTTTTCTTTTTTCATTCTTTTAGTTTTATTTTATTGGTATTGTAGCCACACCAAAGATAATGGCACATGATCATAGATCTCAAACTACGGTTAGATTACATTATTATTTTTTTCGATCTACGGATGTTATTTCTTGATCTACAAATCCAAGTGTCTGGCCACAGCCACCAGCCTTCTTCTCTTTTTCTTTTTTATATCTACAGTCTAATATTTTGATCTACAGATCTAAAAGCCAACCATTTACAAGCCGGTCGTGTCAAATTTAGCTCCACATCCATCCGCTTTTAATGATCACGACTACGATCCAATTCTATGCAACTTCTTTAAAGACTTTGGATGGCACAATCAAACAAAGTACGAGTGACACAAGCAACAATGATATGTACAACAACATCAGCAAAATATGAATTTGTTAGCATAAGTTTAGATTTTCCAATCGATTGAAGAATGTTTATCTTATTAATATTTTATTGTTCTTTGTGTATTAATCTTAACTTCTAGTTTACTTACGCTACGACTATGGGGGAGGATTAAATATTAAGGTAAGGTTTACGGATACAGTTAGGCTTCTAGTGTTTCTTGTGATTTCAATAATTTGTAGCATGACTATTCAAATAGTTCATTCAGTCTTTTATCAGCTTATATATAGTTGCTACCAATTTTACGAATATTCGTACTCTAATGAAATGCACAATAACATAAGAAAATAATAATAAAAACAAGTGCACTCGAGTTCATGGGGTTTGTGGTTTTAAAGATAGGTAACTAACAATCCTAAAGGCGTGTGTGTATGAATATATTATGGGATATGGGATAGTGGTGAGCATGGAATGGTGTTAAGTTCTAGCTTGCCATCTCCATTGGGACACCGAAGGAATCTGTCAAGCTTCTTGATGTTGCGCTTCGGCCGCCCCATGCTTGATGGTCCGATATTGTAGTGGCCAGGCATTTGATACCCCGTACCAGCTGCCCACCACTCGAAAACATCCTTGTCCTCAAGGACATGGTTGTTTCCTCATGATCATGGGTGGACTTAACTTAGATAGACCGGAATCACAGAAATACAATAAATTTTCTTTTGTATACGGAGATGTATATACAAGTTGTTTGGGTGACAACATTGTGCTTTTTGAACGTTGACTCTATTAATTATTAAAAAAACACATATAAACCTAAAAATTAAAAAGAAAATAGCCTATTGGTTAATTAATTAAATAGCTAAATAACTTCACTTCTTCTAAATACCCATTAAACCTATGAATTAATAAAATTTCAACCTAAGCAGCAATTTTTATTATATGATCGACCTAACCCAACCCGTATCAAGCCTATGTATCTTATTTTTTATTATACGATCAACCTAACCCGACCCAAACCAAGCCGACTGGACAAGTTTTATTCACTTTTATATAATTGGAGCATTTTAAAATAATGACTACATTAAAATAAATTTTTGGATTCGCCACTGGTCATGGTGGTCGTCATACTAGGCATACAACGAGTTGGGGCGGTCTCAATGTAGTGTTGTGGTTTGTTTTTGTGGAGGTGGTTCATCGTGGTGATTCAGGATAACCTTTGTAGTGGATAACATGTGGGTGTAGTTTCTTTGGGAATGGGAGTTCCCCATGGGACATAATTTTCTAACATGGTAATACAACAATGATTGTACTATCACATCAAAAAGAATCTTCTGTCATGGTGAAAGGATGAGAGTTGATAATGAAAGTACCAATGTTAAAGACCAACTCAAGATTGTAAATCTCCTAATCATTTTGAAGTATGCAATCACATCCAAGAATTAAGTTAGAAAACAAGATGCTTGCTATATATAACTTTCTGTATATTCTTACTTTAATGAAATGCTTAATTACATAAAGAAATAATCGTCATTTAGGTTGAGAGTCAAATACTGTTTTGAGAATAACCAGATTTAAAATTGGTTACAAGTGGTTTAGGGGACCTAAAATGAAGCATTGCTTTTAGAAAAAGGGATGGGTTATTCATATACCCTAACACGTAATCCAAACATCCAATAATCACATTCATAAGGATTGTATGGATATATACGAATCATATCGACTGCCATTGAGTCAGATCACTCATAAATGTTCTCCGCGAACCATGTGCATGTATACGACAAGGATTATATGAGTCATTTAGGTTTATACGGCGAAACAATACAAACTGTATAGGCATATACGGTTTAAATTTAGGTTATTTTTAAATTATTTGACGTGACTTAATATTACTCAATATAAATGCGAATTATTTGATTAAACATAAGATTTTAGTAAAAAATTACAATATCAAAATCATAAGTTTATTAATTTCATTGTCTCGATATATAGAATGCTGCCTAACGGAAGAAACTACAATCAAAGACTTCTTCTGCCTATGTTGATAGGGTTTCAGGCACCATTAGAGAATCATAATTGACAGAATACTTGAGGACGGTCTTGAAATGTAGTTTGATTCGCCTACAATGAAGATCTCCTTTGGTGTGGGATCATTTCTACGGGTCTTTTTTGTTTTGACCAAGAGTATACTAGAAACTATTATACAATATCCTACGAAATACATATTTATAGTTCTAGTTTCTGGTAAGAGTATAATTTCTTGGAATTTTTAAAATTCTCTTTAACCATAAAAAATGTAAGGTTTCATAAAATATGGATATTAAAGGATATGTTAAAACAAAAAATGTTGATAAAATTTATATTAAGTTTTTTAAAACGACAGTTCTAACATGTTATAGGTGAGCCTTTACTTCAAAAATAGCTTTAGCACTCTAATAATTTTACAATTATATCCAACCCACAAAGTTTATATTAGCTAAAACAATTATTTATAGTTAAACTTTTGGGCTAAACAAATTTACGTTTAAAATAAATCGGCCCATTAAAACGGTCCAACTGTCAACTTGCCCAGGTCTGATCTTACACCAATCCATTACACCAACTCTTAAAAAATAAAAACAAAGGTTGGTGGTGTTATTCTTCTATTTTATTAGTCTTAATGTATCTATAAAATTTGTTGCAAGCTGAAACATACAGAAGGCTAGTGCAGCACTTCGTTAAAAACATATCTTTTAGAACTGAGGGTCAATGTTTCGATTCCTGCAGCACTTTATTGACTTTTAATATTTTTGTTGCTTTGATATTATTTCATCATTTAACTATTTCCTCACTTATTATATTATATATATTAATAGGAATGTCGGTGTGTGAGGGAAGGTACTGTAGCTAACAGTACCTCCCTCTGTGCATAATATACAACTGCTATCAGCCTCATGTCCTTTCTTTTCTTGAGACGTTGTTTGTCTCTTTTGCTTCCTTCTTCTTTCATCCTTGAACACTGAGCAAACGCCGACCACCTGCATCATCGTCGCCAAAGTGAGCGTCCGTGACAATGTGTTTGTTTTCGTCGGGGGTGGGTTGCGATGACACCGGGTCTAGTGGCCGTTTCCGTCGGGGGTGGTTGGCGGTGGTGGATGTAAGTGTCCGTGACATTGTGTTCGACGGTGGTGGTTAACGATTGTAACCTGCGGTATCTACAACCCAAAATGAGAGAGAGAGAGAGAGAGAAAGGGTGTGATGTTTTTTTTTTCCGGTGGTAGCTAAAGACATTAGGTGGCTGAACGTAGTGTTGGTCGAGCCAGTTGTCGTCGGAAATAGCGGTGGTCGGAAGTTGTAATGGTAGGGAGCGCCGGTCACGGTTGACGGGTTGTAGGGTTTCGGTATGAATGGTAAAAAAAAGTACCTTAGAGAGAAGGTTTGGCAGCGGTGTGGTGGCAGTGGGTGGTGGTGGCAGTCACGGTGGCTGGCGTGTGGTGACGGAAAATGGTAGTGGTGGTGTGGTGGCATATCTGAATTTTAGAGAGGCAATAGATAGAGTTTTAATTTTAAAGTATACTTTTTCTTGAAAAG
This sequence comes from Flaveria trinervia, assembly GCA_025506515.1. Classification (NCBI taxonomy): domain Eukaryota; kingdom Viridiplantae; phylum Streptophyta; class Magnoliopsida; order Asterales; family Asteraceae; genus Flaveria; species Flaveria trinervia. The sequence goes on from CM046447.1 coordinate 88,326,880, forward strand.
TAAAAAAAAATAATTATATTGTGTCTTGAGATTAATAATCTTTACATGTAATATATTATATTATATTTAGCGGGTGTTCAGGATTGTTTTTTGAAAACTTTTTTTAAATTTTAAGAAGAAGATAAGTTGAAAGAAAAAATGAAATTGTGTTTGAATGGAGATGAAGATGTGAGAAGAAGAAAGAGTTTTTAAGAAGTTATAAATTTTAGAGTAAATTACTATTTTGGTCCCTGTGGTTTGATGGTTATAACCATTTTTATCCAATAGTTTAAAAACGCCCGATTCAACCACTGTGATTTAAGATTTGTCACAATTAAGTCCAAACCGGTAGCTCCATCCATTTTCACCGTTAAATATCTAAAAAAATACTATAATACCCTTGGATTAAAATCGTTATTTTTATACATATATCCAATATATTTTATAAAAATATTAATTAAATTCATCACCATACCATCTCGCACACGCACACGCGCACGCGCGAACACGCGCACGCAGGCACGCGCGCGCGCGCGCACACACACACACGCACACACACACACACACACACACACACACATATATATATATATATATATATTATATATATATTATATATATATATATATATATATATATATATATATATATTATATATTATATATTATATATATATATATGTATATATATATGTTTGTACTCTCCAAAAACCCAACAACCACACCATCACGACACCACCACCACGACCACCACCACTGCCACCTCCGCCGCCACCGCCACCCCAACATCACCACCACAAGCACTGCCACCATAACACCACCCCACCACCTCCATAACACCATTGCCACCACAACATCATCACTACCACCACCAAAACACCCCTACCACCACTGCCATCGCAACAGTACCCCCACCACACCACCATAACACCACTGCCACCACATCACACCACCACCACAACACCAACCCCACCCCCACCACCACCATACACCCCTGCCACCACAAGACCACCCCCGCCACCACCATAACACCACTGCCGCCACATCACACCACCACCACAACACCAACCCCACCCCCACCACCACCATAACACCACTGCCACCACAACAACACCCCCACCCCACGACCACCATAATACCACTATCACTACGCCACCGCCACTTGCATCACAACACCACCGCCCCCAAATCAAGCCTAAATCAAACCATAGTACCAGCACAACTAACATCACACCACCACCACAAACATCGAAACCACCAAAAAATTAGAAACCTAACCACAACCTAACCAATTTTGAATCCCAAATTCAAATCTTCATCTTCTAGATTCAAACCCTAAACCTCTTCACATTAGCACACCCTTAACCGACGCCCTGATTCAACCTTTAATCTCTTCACATTCTGGTGGTGATCTGTGCAATGCTTCTCAAATGCATCTACAACCTAAGTTGCATATTAGTTTGGTAGTTTCTGATGTTACATGTAGATAGAGAAAGAAAGAGAGAGAGATATATATATATATATAGAGAGATGTGACCAACGGTGAGGCGGAGACCGGCGGTGGGAGGCGGAGACCGACGGTGGGAGGCGGAGACCGGTGGCGGCGGTGGAAGGCGAAGATCAGTGGGATGTTTGGCAGGTGGTGGTTTGTGGGGTGTGTGTATATACATGTATATAATATCCAAGGGTATTTTTGTCTTTTTATATACACTTAACGGAATAAATGGATGAGAGTTAGTGACATGGACTTAATTGTGACAAATCTTAAATCATAGTGGTTGAATCAGATATTTTTAAACTATTGGATTAAAATGGTTATAACCACCAAACCACAGGGACCAAAATAGTAATTTACTCTAAATTTTAACTTTTCAAAACTCTTTTTAAAAAGTTAAAATGAGATCTAAATAAGCAATCCCAAACATGGCTTTAAAATAGTAATAATGAGTAAACAAAACACAAAACCAAAAGATTGGCAAATTATTAATATATAAATATATAATAATTTTAAAAAGTAAATTACGAAAATAAAATATAATTATATATTAGTATTTGTGTTATATTAGTTTTCATTTTAATCGATGCACATAAAACTTTTATCAAAGTCATTATATTTAGGCATATATTTTTAGTTATATACTTTTCATATTATTTTAAATCAATATTTACTTAACAATACAAATATATAATGGGTGTGTGAATATTATAACATACTGTAACAAGTAGTTTTGAAATAAGAAGTTATTATTCTTGCTTTTAATTATGGCGAAAGAAAAAATACCGTCGCGAAACGCGGGTGCATTTTACTAGTTATTATTAAGAGTAAATTACAAATTATGTCATTTATTAATATATTAAACTATATTGTGTTCAATAATTACACTGTTGTCTTTTTTTATAAAAATTACAAACATATTTTTTCCTTTACACTAACATCCGTCAAAATTTACAGTTAAGTCAAGTATGTTTCAATCACTTGAGAGATATTTACGTATTTTACATGTCTACCATAAACCAAAAATAATTTTGTGTCGCTTCATTTCCGTTGTCCTCATGTTAAGTGTTCGAAGTTGAATGTCTGAAATTTTTGGATAGTAATAACCATTATTCGTATCCGTATCTATATCTATAATTTTGAATATTTGAAGTTCAGATATCCAAAATTTTGGATACAAATACAGATAGCAATTCGAGTATCCGAACTTCTCTTCTTCATTTTTTTGCAATAATTAGATATATATATATATATATATATATATATATATATATATATATAAAAATAATGTAAAAAACAATACATATAAAAAAATTCCTAATATACAGTAAAAATCCAAAAAAAACATGTTTGATACTTTAGAAAATAACAAAAAAATATTTTTAAGTTTTTAGATAATTTAAAATATTTTAAAACTACTTTTTGTTATTTTCTTTAAAGTGTTTACCATTTTTTAAATTTTGGTTGGGTTTGTTAGTGTATATTAGGACTTTTTTAATCAGTCTTGTTTTTGTATTATTTTTATAATAACATATATCTAATTATTGAAAAAAAGGAAAAAGCTCGGATATATGAATCACTATCCGTATCCAATACTGAATTTCAAATATCCAAAACTTTAAATACGAATACGGATAGTGATTTCTACTATCCGAAAATTTCAAATCTTCAACATTAACACCATAACATGGATGCATCATAAATCAAGCAATGTGAAAATATATTTGACTTATTGTAGGCATGAAATATACGTATACATATATATACGTATATATATATATACGTATAGATATATACGTATACGTATACGTATATATACGTATACGTATACGTATACACGTATACGTATACGTATACGTATACACGTATACGTATACACGTATACGTATACACGTATACGTATACACGTATACGTATACACGTATACGTATGCGTATAGTATATATACGTATACGTATACGTATAGATATATACGTATAGATATATACGTATACGTATATATATACGTATACGTATAGATATATACGTATATATACGTATACGCATAGTATATATACGTATACGCATACGTATATATACGTATACGCATACGTATATATACGTATACGCATACGTATATATACGTATACGCATACGTATATATACGTATACGCATACGTATATATACGTATAGCATACGTATATATAGTATACGCATACGTATATAACGTATACGCATACGTATATATACGTATACGCATACGTATATACGTATACGCATACGTATATATACGTATACGCATACGTATATATACGTATACGCATACGTATATACGTATACGCATACGTATATACGTATACGTATATACGTATACGTATACGTATATACGTATGCGTATACGTATATATACGTATGCGTATACGTATATATACGTATGCGTATACGTATATATACGTATGCGTATACGTATATATACGTATGCGTATACGTATATATACGTATGCGTATACGTATATATACGTATGCGTATACGTATATATACGTATGCGTATACGTATATATACGTATGCGTATACGTATATATACGTATGCGTATACGTATATATACGTATACGTATATATATATACGTATAGTATATATATATACGTATATGTAATATACGTGCACGTATATATACATGTATGTATATATACGTATATCTATATATATTATATATATATATAATATATATATATATATATATATATATATATATATAGGGGAGGGTTTCAATGAAAAACAATATTATAATTAAAAACCAAGAAAACCATTTATCACCATTGATTTTTTTGATCTATGGTTGAGATTAGGTAGTGATATTTTAGTAATTAAATAAAATATTATGAGTATTTAAATATGCATTAAGGGCAAAATATGAATGTAACATCCTGTATTTTTACGTTAATTAAAAGTTAAACGTCTTTAATTCTTGTAAGGACCTTTACTGTTGTTTATAAAACTCATGGGTGCTTTATGTGCTTGCATTTAACTTTTAATTTGTGAATTTATAGTATCATTAAATTAAACTTAATGTTTAATAATGAAAATATACAAATAATGAAATGAATATTAATAAAAAACTAGTAACGATAATAATGCTAATAATAATAATAATAATAATAATAATGATAATAATATTAATATCATTAATAATAATGATAACTAATAATAATAACAATATAATAATATTGTTATTAATAAATTGTTGAATTATTAAAAATTAAAGATGTATAAAACTTGGATTTAAAAATCTAGGGAGTTATAATGCAAATTTTAAAACTTCAAAAGAAACCTTTCAACATGAAATAACAAAAAGAAAACCACAGGGACTAAATGTGTAACTTTTAAATCCCAAACCCCCACCCCATTTTCTTTCACGAAAAATCCGGCCAAATTCCGGCCAACTCGCCGGCGAGTCCCAAAGTCCCTAAAAACGAATGTTTCATAACTTAAATGCATGGTTTAATTGGGTTAAATCATCGGTATTTACTTGAATCATCAAGTAACCGAAACCATTAAAGACAAAGAATTGTTCGAATGGTTAAGGCTAATAATAATCAAATTAACCAGTCTTAATCGAACCTTTATCTGTTAACTAAATCATTACAACTTCCAACTTCATCTGAAACATGTTCCAATATCGAATTCGATATCTCCTTCATCGTGTTTGTTGGATCAAGAAGAAGGCTAATGCAACCAAAACTATATCACTTAAGTTATTTTGATGCTGCATGCAAAGGTTTCCAAAGCTCTTCATGGAACTTCCGAAGGTTGTAGAGTTCTTCCGAAGACAAAGGAAAAGTCTAGCTTCCAAAGACGGAACTCTACTTCCGAAGACAAATGCATACTTCCGAAGTTCAAGACTTAGAAGAATAAAGTGAAGACCACCTCCGAAGTATGATGAAGAAGTCTCCAAGTCTTGGAAGAAGCAGCCTCTTCCGAAGTATAAAGTGGCTTCAGAAGTACTTACTCTTTCGAACCCATTTAACCTTCGGAAGACACTGCTATAACCAGTGGACACAAGTATGGTCTCTGACACTCCGCTGCAGACTTCTGATACAACATGGCTTCTTCTTAAAGAACCATGTTGTTGACCATACTTTATTCCACTGTTTACCTTTTCATGATAATACAGTTGCCATCTTTAGTTGGTGACAAAAGGTAAGTCAGGGACATGTCCAGACTACCAAATCTCAGATAAGACTTTATCCGAGATACCTTAATCTTTAGTCTTGTAGTATAGACTTTAGCTATAGGATCCCAACTGGTATCAAAGTATATCCGGCTATAGATAGTATTATATATAGGTTCTCCTTGTAATTCATACAGACAACACAAACAATCTGCTTGTAAGAGTCTTTGTATTTTGATTTGAGAATCAATATATAAAAGTATCTTGAAAATTATCTTTCTGTGTTCTTAGTTACTTTTTATATTGTGATCAACTCTTCTTGATTCTTACCCGAGTGTGATTCTAGGTGAGTTTGAGAGAAAACATTCATGTTTAAGTGACAAACACCGATCCTGCAATTGGTATCAGAGCATCTCAGGCTCTTGATTGCGTGATCTAACCATCCAAATCAACCTGTTTTCACTCCTCCCTACCACTCACTCCCTCAAATGGCCCTCAACATATCTGAAGTAGAAATGGGGATGGTGACCAAAGCGCCAATCATCACCCCTAAAAACTTCAGATCCTGGAGTAAAAGAATGGAAGGCTTCATTAGATACCAAGACAGCAAGATGTGGAACTCGATTGTCAATAGACCGTACAAGCCAAAGGTGGCTTCACCTGGTGGAAACGGTGCCATGATAGAAAAAGCTGTCGAGGACTATTCTGATGAAGACAGAAAGAAGATGGACATCGACAGCAATGCTATGACTATTCTCATGACTGCAATATCGAACTCTATTATGGTGGGGTTTGAGCATTGCAAGACTGCCAAAGAATTGTTTCATGCACTTGCTCAGATGTATTCTTGCTCCAACGACTCAAAGAAGGACTCATTGAAGCAGCAGTTCGAGAACTTCACTCATATTGCTAGAGAGACCCTCAGCCAGCAGTACTTCAAGTACATGGATCTTATCTCTTCCCTTCAGTCTGTAAAGATCACTACTGAACTTAGAGATCTCACTAGAAAGTTCATGAGTGCTCTTCCAAATGAGTGGACATTCTACTGTGTCTCTATTAAGAGAACAGAAAACTTGAACACTCTTTCCATGACTGAGCTCTATGGCATCCTTGATGGATACCATCTAGAGATGGAGAGTAAGAAGGGCCATCAAACAACCAGATCTATGAGTCTTCCTGCTAGCAACACTTTAATGGTTGCTGAAGGCTCATTAACCCCTCAACCTCAGCACTTCCTGACTTATCAGCAGCCATCCTGCTCATCTGGTCCCTACATCACTTATCCTGAGACTCCAAGGTCTCAACAGGCTCAACATAACTCCTTCTAGGAAAGTTGTGCCTTTGTCTCAGGAGGTGGGCACTCAGGAGATTTTCAATACTGCTTTGATGATCTTGAGTGCTTCAGCCCAGATGATGTAGAGTACGTGGACATTGTCCAGCAAATTGCTCTTTTAACTTACAGAGCAAAGAAGTTCTTTAAGAGAACTGGAAGGCACTTCCCTCAGAATCCAACTACCAGCAAGTTCGGGTTTGACAAGACCAGAGCAAAGTATTACAACTGTAACCAACTGGGTCATTTTACAAGGGAATGCAAGGCTCCCAAGACCAATCCGGGAACCCCACAGGCCTCCACACATCCCTCAACCTCAAAGCCCACTGAGAAGTCAACTGAGACGGCCGCAATGGCTCAAGAAGTTGACTGGAGCTTCATGGTACAGGATGTGACTCCTGCTCTAGCTCTCATGGCCGGAACAGATGATGCTCAGGTATATGAACATCTCTGCACTCCAGCCTGTATAGCTAAAGTTAAACTCTATCAGGATTACAATATGGAAATCAGATCTAACATTGAGTCTTTAAATATTCTAAAATCTGATTTTAAAAGAGCTGAATCTGACTATCAAAAGAAAATTGATGAGTTGGAGAAAACTGTATCTCTTTTGAAACATGAACACCCAACTACAAGACTCAAATCAAGGATCTGATATCCAAATTATCTGAGGCTCAAGCCCAGCTTGTCACTGCTGAGGCTCAGGCCAGAAGCATGCTATCTCTGAGCAAAACTTCCAAGCTATTCTTGCATCATCCTCCCATTCCAAACTTGTTATCAGAACAAAGAAGGGTTGGAAACCAATGAAATTGCTCCACCATACTCCTATAAGTCTATCAGACAGCCTAGATGTGTACTGAAGAGCAAGAGGTTACAACTGCTGACCCTTTCTTTCCAGAGTTAAAGGATGAGGCACCAATAGTGGCCACCACAGGGAAGGAACAGGTAGATACACCTATCGCCTCCTGTGATGATCAAATCCTAACCACCAAAGCCAGAAGAAGCAGAGCTAAAGCTGCTAGGAGAACTGCTAAGAAAGTGGCTGAATCCAAACTGAAAATTGACCCCAAACAGAAGGGTGTCTTTTATTCAGCTAGTTTCCAAGTGTTTGGTACTTCTGATTCAGGAAAGGAATGTAATACCAACATTCCTATCCTACCAAAGGATCAGAAGTTAAAGGGAAAAGTTGCTGACGAAGAAAAGAAAACCAAGAAACAACAACCCTCACTTCCCCAAAAGACTAACATTGCATGCATCATGTGTGGCCTGCAAAATCATATGGCAAAAGATTGTTACTACAATCCTGCAAGCACACATTATGCAAATAATGTTAGAAAAGAAGGAGTCAGGGAAGGTTTCACTTTTGACCTTCCATACGGTTCAAGAGTTGAAGAAGGGAAAGCTAGTTTCCAAAGCCAAGTTGCTTTCGGAAGAAACTCCTTCTTCCGAAGGAAAATGGCTTCGGAAGCAAAAGCTACTAAGGTTCGGAAGAACAAGAAAGCTCCCTTGAAACCATCCCAAAGAAGACTGCTTCGGAAGAAAAGGTGGTGAGGACTTCTTCCGAAAAGAAAGAAACTTCGGAAGAAGACCATGCTGCAAAAGCTTCTACAAGCTCATCCTCCAAGATCAGCCAAAGGGTGGACTAGAAGATCAAGGAAGATGCTGCAGCCCAAACCTCTTCCTCAATGACCTCTGTTGAACCCCCATGCATATCTTTTGGTTCACTCATGTCTTTATCTTTGGAAGAACCCAAGACCAATGAAGCTTGGGTTTCCAAACAAAACTAAATTCTCATCTTATGTGTAGGAACATTCATTTGACAAGAACAACAATGTATGGATTGTGGATAGTGGATGCTCCAGGCACATGACAGGGAACATACATCTCCTTCAATAATTTCAACATTATGATGGAGGTCCTCCAATTTGGAGGTGAGGCCGGAGGATATATTTCTGGTAGAGGGAGTATATCCAACGGTATGTTAACCGTTGAAAGTTAACTTTGTCAAACAGCTTGAACACAATCTGTTAAGTGTTTCTCAATTCTGTGATCAAAAGCACCAAATGCTTTTCACAGAACATGAGTGCATTATCCTCAAACCAGGGATGACAATTCCTCCGGAATTGGTGCTTTTTAGATCTCCCAAGGGGGATATGTACAAGCTTGATATGAACAATGCTTCCCCAATGGGTGAAGTATCATGCTTTCTTTCCAAAGCTGATAGTGATAAGTCAACACTGTGGCATAAACGTATGTGTCATGTAAATTTTAAGACAATGAATAAATTGGCTAAAAATAACTTGGTACATGGTTTGCCTAAAAAGGAGTTTTTCTGCAAAGACAACTGTGTTGCATGCCTGAAAGGGAAACAACACAATGATCTCATAAATCCAAATGTGTTAAATCTATCACTACTCCATTGCACTTATTGCACATGGATCTTTTTGGTCCCACGAGTATAATGAGCATTGGAAGGAATTCATATTGCCTTGTGATAGTTGATGATTTTACAAGATTCACATGGGTATTATTTTTAAGAACTAAAGATGAAACTGCTGAAACGTTAAAATCTTTTATTCTTAAAATAGAAAATCAAATTGATCACAAGGTTAAAATAATTAGATGTGATCAAGAGACTGAGTTTAAGAACTTCATTCTTGACTCATTCTGTAACTCAAAAGGGATTGCCAGACAATATAGTGCTCCCAGAATTCCTCAACAAAATGGTGTTACTGAGAGGAGGAATAGGACACTTATTGAGGCTGCTCGAACTATGTTAGCTGATTCAAAGCTACCTTTAACATTCTGGACAGAGGCAGTCAGCACTGCATGCTACGTTCAGAACAAAGTTCTTGTAGTTAAGCCCCATGGAAAACCCCTTATGAGCTATGGAACAAGATGGCCACCGTTCATTGGCTTTCTAAGGTCCTTTGGCAGCAGGTGTACCATACTTACACAAAGGACAATTTAGCAAAATTTGCTGAAAAGTCGGATGATGCTATCTTTGTTGGATACTCTTCTAGTTCTAAAGCTTACAGAGTATACAACATTAAGAATCAACAATTTGAGGAGTCATCCAATATAGTTGTTAATGAGCACACTCCTTGTGTTAGGGAGAATGGGCCTGATCAAATATTTGATTTAGAATTGTTTTCAAACTATTCTAAACCCTCTTGTGAGAATGTTTCAGTTGGAATAGGTGCTCAAAATGATGCTGATGCTGCTACTAATGATCAACTGTTTGAGCTTCCCAGGCCTAGACCAAATTCTCTAAGTGCTGAAATACATCAAGCTTCCACTATTCACAGATCCGACAATTTATCTATATCAAGGAATAGTGAAGCTTCAACAAGTGAGTCACCTACTGAGCCTCAAAGCTCATTAGGTGATCCACCACAACACCAGGCAGAAGGAGGTAGTATTTTGAAGGAACATGCAACTGTTAATACTACCTCACAGCCAACTATCGATGATGTTTCTCATTCATTCAATCAGTCCTCATTGATTGACTTTGAAACAACAGCTGGACAGAGTGTTCTAGTTCCTGAACAGAATATGTCCAACCTGGATCTATCTCTGCAACTGGAAGTGATTCCTCGGCTTCGGATTCACAACACTCATCCAACTGAGAACATCATAGGGAATGTCTCTGAGGGTGTGAGAACAAGAGGACAACTCATCAAGGGAATGTTTGCTTGTACTCATGCTTTCTATCTCATGGAACCCAAGAAGGTAGAAGATGCCTTAAAAGATAGTAGCTGGATTGAATCGATGCAAGAGGAGCTACTTCAATTCAAGAGATAGAAGGTATGGAACCTATGTCCGCTACCATCTGGTCAAGTACCCATAGGCACCAAATGGGTTTTTCGAAACAAGAGAGATGATAGAGGCTTGATCATCAAGAATAAGGAAAGACTTATGGTTCAAGGATATACTCAAGAGGAAGGAATCGATTATACTGATGTCTTCGCACCAGTTGCAAGACTTGAGGCAGTTAGGATCTTCCTTGCTTATGCTGCATCCAAGGACTTCACAGTATACCAAGTTGATGTCAAGTGTGCTTTTCTATACATGGATATAGACAGGGAAGTGTACGTATGCCAACCTCCAGGATTTGAAGATCCACAGCATCCCAACTATGTGTGTAAATTGGATAAAGCTCTATATGGGCACTGCAGAAGCACCTAGGCTGTGGTATGAGACTCTGTCTCAGTTTCTTCTGAAGAATGACTATACTAGAGGTACTTTACAAGACTCTCTTCATTAAAAAGTATGGAAAGGACATTTTGCTTGTACAAGTCTATGTCGATGACATCATATTTGGCACCTCAAATGACCAAATGTGCAAGGACTTTGAGAGCATTATGAAGAAGAAGTTTGAGATGAGCTCCATGGAAAAAATGGACTTTTTCCTTCGAATTCAGGTAAAGCAACTGAAGGAAGGGTTCTTCATTAATCAATCTAAATATGTCTCTGACATCTTAGAAATTTGAGATGAAGGATTGCAAGCCTGCCAAGACACCCATACCCAGAAACCATAATTTTGTCCTGACCTTGAGGGGGAGGATACTGATTAACATCAGTATAGGGCAATTATTGGTTCTCTGATGTATCTTACAACAAGTAGACCTGATATCATGTTTTCTACTTGCATTTGTGCAAGATATTAGGCTGCTCCTAAGGTGTCTCACTTAGCTGCTGTTAAGAGAATCCTCAGATACCTCAAAGGAGCACCTAAACTAGGTCTTTGGTATCCCAGAAACAAGGATTTCAATCTTTATGGATACTCTGACAGTGACTACGACGGCTGCAATATTGACAAGAAATCAACATCGGGAGGATGTCAATTTCTTGGTGGAAGGATCATCTCATGGAAACGCAAGAAACAATCCTGTGTCTCTACATCAACTGCTGAAGCTGAATACTTTGCTGCTGCTAGCTGCTGTGCTCAACTGCTATGGATTCAAAATCAGATGTTAGACTATGGATTCAACTTTATGAGTACTCCTATCCATTTTAACAACAACAGTGCTATCTCCATTACTGAAAATCTGGTGAAGCACTCTAAGACTAAGCACATTGACATAAGGTATCATTTCATTAGAGACATTCATGAGAAAAATCTAATCAGGTTAATCAAAGTTGATTCAAATGAACAATATGCTGATTTGTTTACCAAAGCTTTTGATGAACAAAGGTTTAAGTATCTCATAGCAGCTATTGGGATGATAAACATTGATTAATCTGATCTCTTTTGAAAAACCTTTTTAATATGTAAGTCTTGTGTCAATACAATTTAAGCCCTGTTACAAGGAATTCTCTCAGAAATTTTCTAAGTGTAAATTCCTTCTGAAGAGAAATTAACCTTCGGAAGACATTATTATATCTTCCGAAGCATAATTTCTCAAAGGATAACTTTCTTCTCGGAAGAGTTTTTGGTCTCGGAAGAAGCGATTGATTGCATATCAGATCTACTTCCGAAACTTACAAATTCTCCATTCAGAAGCAACTCTAACCTTCGGAAGCATAGAATTGGCTTCTAAAGTAAGAATTGCCTTCGGAAGACAAGTTACCTTCAGAAATGTTTTACACTCGGAAGAGAGATCTCACTGTGTAACGTAAATTTCTTGGGCCCCACACTATAAAAAGAAAGATTTTGTTAATGATGTCAGATTATTTAACTGATTTTTAACCTTACCGCCACTGTCATTTCATCCACTAACCCATCACATCACCTTATCCTAACCCCATTACCACCTCTCCACAATGTTTTAAATAATCTCGACTATTCACTTTCACTCTCTTACTTGCAAACTTTACAGCCCTAGAAATTTCTTCTACTCATCTTTACCCAGCTCAAATCATTCCCATTCACCTTTCCAAATGGCCTTCAACCCACAACACAATCAAGTCGCACTTCTTGATTCATCAAGAGATGCCGACTTCTCAAATATCATCTCCTTCCTAACCCAATCTTCATACTACACCGCTCTGACTGTTAACCCCACAATTTACACAAACCATATGTCTGAATTTTGGGCAAATGGTCAGATTGAAACCCTAAATGGGGTCCGTGTCATTCGATCGAGTATCTGTGGCCAGGAGTTGGTCATTACTCCAACGGAATTTCCCAAAGCAGACTTGGACCATTCTTATCTCCAAATGGGATATGGAGGAGACGTTAGCAGGTCAACTGTCTACAAATTTAACTTCTCGTACAAATGGAAGTTCCTGCTACACGTGGTCCTTCACTGCTTGTCAAATAAATCCGGCGGATGGGATCAAATCCCATTTGAACTTGGGTGCCTTGTTCATGGGTTGGTAAAACACCTCCGCTTCAACTATTCAAGATTTGTGCTGACTAACCTCATGGAAATATTCAGAAAGACACATTCTTCATGTATCCCAGGTTTCTCCAACATATAATCAACTGTGAGCTAGACCAGAGCACGCTTGTCTGTGCAGCTGCTCTGACTGCTCCCCAGATGAGGCCGACCATCTTCAAGACTTTGAAGAGAGTGTCCACCAACTTCAGAGGAAGAGATACTGCACTTCTTCCAGGTATGACTGAGCCAACGGCTCCTGGTGACATCCCTGTTAACCCCACAGGTGATGAACCCACACCAGCAACTACCCCACTATACCCACACTACCCATCACCATCACTTATCAAAGACGTCCCAAACGAACCCTTGTTCAATCTACTCTGTTTGAACAAGCTCCTCCTGTTCCATCCAAAAAGGCTAGAGTGGAACAAAGGGCTCCACTCAGCCTGAGGTCCAACCATCCTTCACAGTTGACCTTAATTTAGGTCCTAAGTCTGCTCAGTCTCAGACCCATGAGCCCACAACCAAGATGAAAGCCCTCAGGGTGAGTCTCTATACTCCCCTGAGCAGCCAACAAGGGACAACCCCACCAGAGGCTTAATTCCTGTAGACATTGACCAAAGTCCTGGGTCAGTAGGTTTAACCATCCTATCTTTTACTGACCTTTTATTTAAAACTGATGAAGAGATAACATCTCTATGGCAATGAATTGATCTACAACACCCTCTCCAAGATCAACAGAGCCTGGAGCAATCTCTTATCTCTAGCTCCCATCAGCAACCAACTGAGGTGAGTCCCACTGATGTGGAGGGGACTCATGTAGATTCAGCTGCCACTACAGAAGGTGCCTCAATGGACCTTATGGACAGTGGTAACATTTCTTAGACTGAATCTACGGCAACCGAGCCCTTTGATGACTCTGAAAGAGACATCATTGAGCATGGGAAACCAGGGTGCCAAGAAACCACATCTGGTGGTGAGGCTGAACATACTAGGTATGTTACCTATCTCCCCGTGATTCTTCGAAAGAAGATGAGGGAAGCATGCAACTCCTCATTCAAGATCTTCTTTCTAAAGTCTCAAATCTGGAATCTCAGGTTAGGACTTTAGAGGCAAGATCTGCCACTCAGTAACTTGAGATTGACAATCTCAAGGCTCAACTAGTTGAGAAACAGACAGAGAGGTCTGTTAGGCATGTACCTATTCAGGTCTCCCTACTTCCTCCTCTAGCTCATCTAGCTTTAAGATGATGCTACCAAAAAGGGGGAGAATGTTCAAAGACAACACACAAGGAACCACAAGCCGCCTTCCACTTCAACATCTTCCTCTCCCATCATTTCTGCGCCTGAAACATCTCAGTCACTCTTCGGATTGATCCAAGGATGCTTATAATCTTTACAGACTCTTCACCAAGTTTCTGTTAAGATCTTCCTTTGAGCAACCAAGTCATGATGCTGCAATGATCTACTTTGGAGCAGAAGAACTTCAAAGGCTGACTGCACCTTCTACCACTGTGGAAAAAGTTAGTCAACCTAAGGTTCTCATGGAACCTAAGATTCAATTCGAAGGGGAAATAGGAACCGATGGCCCAGCAACTGAAGCAGTTGGGACAGAATCAACATCTCCTTTAACTTCCGAAGCTGAAGTTAAAGCCTCAGAAGAACAAGCTGAATCTTCCAAAGCTGAAATGGAAGCTGCGGAAGGACTGTTTAAAATGTCCGAGGAACTGATCATCACAGATGCTATCTTGGAAATGGCATCTGAAATGAGCAGCGAGGACTTTCCGATTGCACCTCCATCACAGACTCCATCTCTGACTCTCTCACAATCAGAAACCTCTCTCCAAGAACCACCACAGTCAGGATCTTCAAAGGATAAAGGTAAAAGGAAGATGAACTGCGGAAGAGATTCAGGAAGAGGAGAAGATCGACAAACTTAAGAAGAAAGGAAGACTTCAGACTGAGAAGTTGCTAGCTGTTAGCACAAAAGCAGTTGCTTCCAATCAGGAGGTTGTCATCAATAAAAGAAGAGAGCAGATCATTGACCAGCTCATTGAAATGGGAGCTGCCAATGAAGAAACACTCCTGCTACCATTAGAGGAGTTGGTGGATCTGGAGAAGGCAACCAGGTTGAAGCTTGAAGAAGAAGCCAGGTTGGCCTTAGAGGAAAAGGAAAAGAAACAGAAGGAGGATGAATTGCAGCTGAGGAGAAACATGATAAACTTCCTACTCTCCAGAGGTTTTGATCTTCAAGAACTCTCTCCACACAACGATGACACGATCCTCTGGCTCTTCAACAAAGAGCAGGATCAAATGGAGAAAGAAAGGAAGAAGGCTGCAAAAGAAAAGGAAAGAGAGAAGAAGAAGAAAGAAGAAGAGGCTAGGGTCACTGCCTCCAAGAAGCTTACTGAGAAAGCCTGGATAAAGGACTATCTTCGGGCTCATGGCTTCTCCGGTAGGCAGGTGGGTCCTATGTCTGAAAGGACACTCCAACGGATTGTCAGTGAAATTAAGGTGACATCCGGTTGGGGAAAAGGAAAGAGATGTGCAGAAGGGGAAAGGGATGACCTTCACTGCTTCTACCCAACCACAACTTGAACCCTCATCCTCACCATTCACTATTAAACCTGAACTCTTCACCCCTGAACCCACATCACTACCCTCTACTACTCCCTCACCTCAACCTCTAAACTTCCCATCATCCAACCCAAAACACTAGCCAGAACCTCTGAACCTAAACCTACCCAATTACCATCCAAACCATCCCTTCAGCCTTCTCAACATCTCTCCCTTGAGGAGTTTAAGGCAATCAAGACGAATCTCACTAATTGCACCACTTTGAGCGAAGTTTCCTGTGTAGAAGACTCTGTCAACATTACCTATGTAGACGGATCTTCAAGTTCCCTCACAAGAGACAGATTCCTTGATTTGCCTAGAGGAACTTTGGACCAGGCTGCAAGACTTTTGGGCCTCAATTCAGACTCTTTAAATGAGGAAGAAAAGAAGCTCAGAAGAAAACTGGTGACTCTGCTGGATACAAGAAAAGAGGACAAGATTCCTAGTCAGTCTCTTGTGCCCAGAAGAAAGATAATTCAGTGGAGGTTTGATGAACCTTCTCACAACTTTGTTGTGGAAAGAGAGAATGGTGAAGTCAACAGACTTAATGCAACCTCTCTGTTACACTCTAACAGATTTTACATTGCTGAGTTAGCAGAGAAACCATTCTCCAACCCCTCCAACTCTGAAACTGCTGCACTCGTCAGAAATCATCTCAGCAGTCTTCATTTGGCGAGCTAACTGCAAAAGCAAAGATTGAAGAAGAGTTGAAGTTGAGAAGACAGGAAGACAAGGAAAGATCTCCCACCAAAGGTGCTGCCTTTCTACAGATGGTGGAAGGTCCTGAATTGGAACCTATAGTTTGATGGGAATATGATTACAGTTCCCATCAACTAACTCTTTTCAGAGGGCAACAACAAAGGGTACATGTTATCCAAGTGACAGACTGGATTTCCTGTCTACCAAGGATCTTTACAAGCTTCTCAGCACCACATCAGGGAAGAACAAGGAGACAAACAAATATTTGCTCTCCTTGGTGCTGAAAGTTTTGAGAAGTCGAGGTAAGTGAAGTTTTGGTAGCATCAGCCTAAGGGGGAGGTTGGGATCAAAAAGAAGGCTAGTGCAACCAAACTATATCACTTAAGTTATTTTGATGCTGCATGCAAAGGATTTCGAAGCTCTTCATGGAACTTCCGAAGGTTGTAGAGTTCTTCCGAAGACAAAGGAAAAGTCCAGCTTCGAAGACAGAACTCTACTTCCAAAGACAAATGCATACTTCCGAAGTTCAAGACTTAGAAAATAAAGTGAAGACCACTTCCGAAGTATGATGAAGAAGTATTCAAGTCTTGGAAGAAGCAGCCTCTTCGAAGTATAAAGTGGCTTCGGAAGTACTTACTCTTCCGAAGCCATTTAACCTTCGGAAGACACTGCTATAACCAGTGGACACAGGTATGCTCTCTGACACTCCGCTACAGACTTCTGATACAGCATGGCTTCTTCTAAAGAACCATGTTGTTGACCATACTTTATTCCACCGTTTACCTTTTCATGATAGTACAGTTGCCATCTTTAGTTGGTGACAAAAGGTAAGTCAGGGACATGTCCTGACTACCAAATCTCAGATAAGACTTCATCCGAGATACCTTAATCTTTAGTCTTGTAGTATAGACTTTAGCTATAGGATCCCAGCTGGTATCAAAGTATATCGGCTGTAGATAGTATTATATATAGGTTCTCCTTGTAATTCATAAGACAACACAGACAATCTGCTTGTAAGAGTCTTTGTATTTGAGTTGAGAATCAATATATAAAAGTATCTTGAAAATTATCTTTCTGTGTTCTTAGTTACTTTTCATATTGTGATCAACTCTTCTTGATTCTAACCGAGTGTGATTCTAGGTGAGTTTGAGAGAAAACATTCGTGTTTAAATGACAAACACCGATCCTGCAGCGTTTCTGCAACTCTATTGAAACCCAATCTCCAAACAAATTTAACTTAATTGACAAGGGGCTTCGCATGGATCATCTTTCGAAGCTTCCCTCGAGTTTAATTGATTATCATCGTCGTTTGGGTAGCAAACAAGTAATACGTGGTCGCGATCGGCTCATGTACTCGTTCTCCATCAAAATCTCACCAATTCGGGTAATTTGACACATCCTCACACTCGGTTTCATATGGCATGAAAGCCCTAAGTTTAATTCCATAACAACATCGATTGATGTTTAATTTGATTCAAAAACAATCTAGGGTTCTTGATTTGGGGGAAATGCATCGGGGTTGTAATTATAAGTTTTAAAATAGGTTTTCTAACACGGCTGAGGCCACTGGTTCACTGGTTAAGACTCCTCCCCACATCCATGAGGTCCCGGGTTTGAACCCGGGCAACCTTATTTTTTTAAAAGGCTTTTTGGCCTTAAAATGGTATGGAAAATTTTTAATAATTATAAAATGATTTTTACAAACTTCAAATATTTTTAAAACCATCTAACTAATTTGCTAGAAATTTATTATTTTAAACAAATGATACTAATTTTAAATATTGTTTAACTTATTTGCTAATTTGCTATAAAATGATATAATTAGTTCATTTTCTTATAAAATAGATTTTAAATATTGTTTAACTTATTAAATCATTATTTGTTCAAATAGTATATTTAGATTATTTCTTATAAGATAAACTTAAAATATTGTTTAAATTTACTAAATAGTTATTTGCTCAAAATAATATACTTAAATTATTTTTCTTATAAAATAGACATTGAATATCGTTATAACTCACTAAATTATTATTTGTTCAAATAACAAGTATAAATTATTATTAAAACGTGCTTATTTTATTTAGCTATGAGACTTTATTATTATAAATGTTATTCTTATTTCGCATCTTTATATAAAATACAAATATATTGTTACCAAGAAAATATAATTGATATCCATTTGTTAAATATAATTTACAAAACCCCAAAATCCTAAAACCCTAGTTCGCGCTAAAACGTTAATTTTATTATTAAACTTAAACCTTGTAAAAATATATATTTTAGGTGTATTGTGAATGGCTACGTTGAAAGGACGCTTATTATTATTTCTTATTAATCATCCAATATATACGTATTTGATCAAGTGAGTATTTCTATACCATCTTTTCAAATTTTCACACTTTAGGGTGAAACATGTTACTTTATAATCATTGCACTTGTAAATTCGTTTGATTCTTTTAAACTCTTGGCAATTCACTTATATGTTGTGATTAGTTGATCTTTGTAATTACCATGTATTGACGATTATATGTACAATCATTAACTATTGCTAGCCTGGCGACGTCATAGATCTATGGGCCATACAAGCCTGCTTGGTTGATCCAAGTACACTTAGCTAATCGTATATACTTTTGAACGTTTGAGACTTGTAAAACTTTGTCGAGGTTTGATCGTGCATTCTGTCTTACATCCCTAGTTTACTTTGTTCTCTAACTCATAACATGAATTGTCATCTTTTATATACTTATGTATTGCAAACTATGGAAATCTCACCAACATTATTTTTTACCTTTTATTTTAAACATGTTTCAGGAAATACTCAAGCTTGATCGCCACTTTTGAAGTTGTTCACACCTAGGAATTGTAACGTCCGTACTTTTTGTTGTTTCATTTCTGGTCCTTATACTTTGTAATTCATCAATTTATACCCTTGTACTCTTGAGTTGATCAATGGAAGTATTATTAAAAGTTATTCTATATACTTATATGTTACACATGCTTAAAGGAAACATTATATGCATTCAAATATACTTACGACACGCTATAAATATAAATTCAGTCGGAATCATACATAACCGGGTGTTCATGAACGAACCCAACCAACTTGTAAACAAGCCCAAAATTTTAAAATATAATTAAGGGTCTTAAAACACGTAAAATAACCCAAAAGAAAAGCCTGAAACCAAGTCCAATGGTCCAAGCTCAACACAAACACAAGTTTGTGATCGTAACTCTCGAACCGTATCAAGATCAATGCACCGAACCCAATTCTCAGTACCATGACTGTTAAATTACTCTTCTCCATATGAAAGTACTCTGAAAATGGTGAACGTAGAAAAGAATCGCGTGCGAAACGGAGTTATAACGAAGCGGGAATCGCGAAAACAAGTTTGATGGTTTTGTTGACTAGTCAAACCGAAACCCACTCGGGTTTAAGCCCATTTTCCTTTTTTTTAACCTAATTAAAGCCCATCAAATCCAACTCCTTCCCTTTATAAACTAGCCTCCACCCCCACAAAACACTTGTACATTCTACATCCCACCAAAACACTCTCAAATTCTCTCAAGGTTCTCTTCTTCCTCACAAAAATTCTGCACAAAACCTTCAAGGTTAGAACACCATTCTAACCCATTTTTCTTGCTTCTAACACTTAAACCTTGCATCTAGCTTCATGGATACACCTCTAGGACTATCCCTAATGACTTTGCCTTGGCAACATTGAGTGGAAGCCATCTATAATGAGGTCCAAAGCTAGTTTTACAAGGCTGAATTTTTATTTTGTTTCTTTGTCCTTGATGTTTTTTTTATCTTTTAACAAGCTAAATCTTATTTTAAAACATACTAAACCACTTGGTTTACTAAACCATGGACTATCCTCTAGGTTTACAATGGTAAACACTAAGGGGGAGGCACCTAAAATGGGTTCCCAAGTGGCTAAACTTTATGAAATTGTTGCTCTTGAGTTTACCTTGTTCAAACTTGGATTTTCTTTGAACCAAACTTTGTCTCCAACAAACCTCATTGTTGGATGACTTGAGTTAAGGTAAAAATTCTGAAATGAATGAGTTTTGAACTTAACTTTATATCTTTTTATTACTCAAGTAATCTAACATAACAACAAGTGTGATAAACCAAACTATGTATTCAACTTTACCATGTTGAAAAGTTTATGTCAAGGTTCCAATGGCAATCTTGAAGAACTTTGGTTCTTCAAGTAGGGCTTTCCCACCATAACTCACCCGGATTACTTGAGATATTATATGTAGTATATCTATACTTTAAACACTTAAACTATTATATAAGTATTTACAAAGGTTTGTGGATTATTATCCTACCTTCGTATCTCATGACCTCCTTCGAGGAGGGTACACTAACGTACTAACTTTACCATCCGAATATCCAACACTAGTTGGTGAATTGTGTTTTGGTCCGCCATTGGCGATACACGACTTCTATGATTCTATATACATACGTACAAGTACTCTAATCCGACTCTAAGACAACCCGTTTTCCTTGTTAGGTTAACCGGTGTCTAATCCTCCCAAATCCACCTACTCACGACTCGGAACTTTTCCTATCGAAACTGTGAGAATACTTCACCCCTTTTTGTTTCATCACTTTTGGGTTGCAACATGTTACTTATTTAAATACACCCACTTATACATTCAAGCAATACATTCAACACTCAATCTCAATCTCAATCTCAATCTCAATCTCATTCCAATCGAGGGCACTTGAATGGTGGAAAAGCGAAAGAACCACCCGTGGCAACGATGTTGCCTTTGCCCTACCTTGGGAGAAGGTAAAAGAACTCATGCTTGAGGAGTTTTGCCCCTCTCACGAGATGCAAGGTCTTGAGGAAGAGTTTTGGAACCTTAAACAAATTGGAGGGAACAACCAAATCTACACCACTAGGTTCAAACAACTTAGCATCCTTGTTCCCCACCTTGTAAACACAACCGATAGGGCCATTGCTAAGTATATTAGAGGCCTTCCCCCACTTGTTCGTGACTCCGTCACTGCAGCCGAACCATTCTCCCTTGAGAGAGCCATTAGGTTGGCGGCTACCATTTCCGATAATCTTGTAAAAGATGGAACCTTGTCCCTTAAAGGTTCCTCAAAAACCGTCCACCAAGTAATTTGTACCACATCCGATGAAACCAAAGATACCAAAACCTCTTCCAAACCCAATAATCGTGGAAAGAAACGTAAGCTACATAGCCGCAACTATGCCATGACCACCCCAACAACTCAAGCTCTTATCCAACCCACTCAAGAACAACCCAAACAAAATTACACCGGTTCTTTTCCCAAATGTAACACTTGCCAATACCACCACCCGACTACTTCCAAGTGCCGTCATTGCACGACATGCAATAGGTTTGGCCACTTTGCTTCGGCATGCTGAAATGGCGCGAATACGCAAGGAAACCTTCCTCAACCTACCAATAACCAAAAACCCCCGGTGAATACCAATGTCCGTGCATGTTACAAATTTGGAGATCCAAACCACCTTGCCAACCAATGCCCACCCAACAATCAACACAAAGTACCGGTTACGCGGGGACGTGCATTCAATATCAACGTTAATCAAGCTCGAAATAAAATTGACGTCGTAAACGGTATGTTTCTTGTTAACGGTATTTACGCTTCAATGTTATTTGATACGGGTGCTGATAAAAGTTTTATATCCGAAAAATTTGAAACCAATGCTTAAATGTACACGCTCTAAATTACCAAAATCTTTCACCGTTGAAGTCACTAACGGCAAATTCGTGTCCGTTGATTTCATTCTTACTAATTGTGTTCTTAGCCTCAACAACCATGATTTTCCTATCAAGCTCATCCCAATGAAATTAGGAAGCTTTGATGTCATAGTAGGTATGGATTGGCTTGCCAAAGTCCGTGCTGAAATTGTTTGTTTCGAAAAGTATATTCGCATTCCACTTCCGTCTGGTGACACTTTAAAAATCTATGGGGAGAAACCAACTAAAGAGCTAAAACTCATGTCTTGTATGGAAGCTCGAAAATACATTCGTCAAGAATGTGTTGCCTTTTTGGCCCATGTTGTTATGGAGAAAGAAACGGGTAAAAGTGTAAAGGATATTCCCGTCATTTGTGATTTTCCCGATGTCTTCCCCAAAGACCTACCCGGTCTTCCTCCCGCTCGTTCCATGGATTTTAAAATCAATCTTGTTCCCGGTGCTACACCAGTTGCAAAATCTCCTTATCGGCTCGCACCACTCGAAATGCAAGAACTAGCTAGTCAACTCCAAGAGTTGGTTAACAAAGGTTTTATACGTCCTAGCTCATCCCCTTGGGGTGCTCCGGTCCTTTTTGTCAAAAAGAAGGATGGTACTTTTCGTATGTGCATTGATTATCGCGAGCTCAACAAACTCACCATCAAAAATCGTTACCCTCTTCCTCGCATCGATGATCTCTTTGACCAGCTCCAAGGAGCAACGTGCTTTTCAAAAATCGACCTTCATTCGGGTTATCATCAACTTCGTGTCCACGAAGAGGACATTCCAAAAACTGCTTTTCGTACTAGGTATGGTCATTACAAGTTCATGGTTATGCCTTTCGGTTTGACAAATGCACCCGCAGCCTTTATGGACTTGATGAACCGAGTGTGTAGACCCTATCTGGATCGTTTTGTCATTGTATTCATTGATGATATCCTGATTTACTCTAAAACCAAAACCGAACATGAGCGTCATCTGCGTTTGGTCTTGGAACTCCTTCGAACCGAAAGACTCTATGCCAAATTCTCCAAGTGTGAGTTTTGGTTGAAAAAAGTTCAATTCCTTGGTCACATCGTAAACGAGAAAGGGATCCATGTCGACCCTGCAAAAATTGAAGCCGTCAAAAGTTGGGTCGCTCCGAAAAATCCTACCGAGGTTCGTTCTTTTCTCGGGTTGGCAGGTTACTACCGTCGTTTCATCTCTAACTTTTCCAAAATCGTAGTTCCTCTCACTTCGTTGACCCAAAAAGAGAAATCTTTCGTGTGGGGTCCTGAACAAGAAAATTCATTCCAAACTCTCAAGCAAATGTTATGCGATGCCCCTATCCTAGCACTCCCAAATGGAAATCACGACTTTGTTATCTATTGTGACGCCTCCAATCAAGGACTCGGTTGTGTTCTGATGCAACGTGACAAAGTCATTGCCTATGCATCGAGACAACTCAAGGTTCATGAAAAGAACTACAAACCCACGATCTCGAACTCGGTGCCGTTGTTTTCGCTCTTAAGATATGGAGACACTACCTTTATGGTACTAAATGTCAGGTCTTCATCGACCATAAGAGTCTCCAACATATCTTCAATCAAAGGGAGCTCAACATGCGTCAACGACGATGGGTCGAACTGTTAAACGATTATGATTGTGAAATCCGTTATCATCCCGGTAAAGCAAATGTTGTGGCCGATGCTCTTAGCCGAAAGAGTCATGACAAGGCCAACATCATGTGCGTGACCAACCGTCTCCGTTGTCTACAAATCCAAACAGACATCCAATCCCGTATCCGTGAAGCGCAACATTCATCGATCGTTGAAAATAATTTATACAATGAATGCAATGTGGAGCTGAACACCACCTTGAGTCTAA
Organism: Flaveria trinervia; assembly: GCA_025506515.1. Lineage (NCBI taxonomy): Eukaryota > Viridiplantae > Streptophyta > Magnoliopsida > Asterales > Asteraceae > Flaveria > Flaveria trinervia. The sequence goes on from CM046447.1 coordinate 88,351,083, forward strand.
ATCCAATGGAATCCTTCATTACCTTGATCGTATATGGATTCCTAATCGTGACAATCTTCGTGCCCTTGTGATGAGTGAAGCACATAAGACACGATATTCCATTCATCCCGGTGCCGACAAGATGTATCAAGATCTTCGTCATACTTATTGGTGGTCGGGTATGAAGAAGGATATCGCTCTCTTTGTGGCTAAGTGTCTCACTTGTTCAAAAGTTAAAGCCGAATATCAACGTACTTCTGGATTACTCGAACAACCAGAAATTCCGGTGTGGAAATGGGAAAGTATTGCCATGGATTTCATCACCAAACTCCCACGAACATCATCCGGGCATGATAGTATTTGGGTGATCATTGACCGATTGACCAAATCTGCTCACTTTCTCCCAATTCGTGAAGATTACTCTGTTAAGAAACTAGCTCGTATCTATACTGCAGAAATCATCAGCCGTCATGGTATTCCTCTAGACATCATTTCCGACCGAGATGGTCGTTTCACTTCCCGCCTATGGCGATCTTTTCAAGTAGCTTTAGGAACTCAACTCAATCTTAGTACGGCTTTTCATCCTCAAACGGATGATCAATCCGAACGTACTATCCAAAACCTCGAAGATATGCTTCGATCGTGTGTCATTGATTTTGGTGGAAATTGGGATGTACATTTGCCATTGGCTGAATTTTCGTACAATAACAGTTATCACTCGAGTATCAAAATGGCACCATTTGAAGCTCTTTATGGACGAAAGTGTCGATCAACCATTTGTTGGCATGAGACTAGTGAGGCACAAATCACTGGACCCGAACTCATTCAAGAGACGACGGATAAGGTCTTGCAAATCCGTGATAACATGATCAAAGCAAGGCACCGTCAGAAGGATTATGCTAACAAAAAACGTAAACCCATGGAATTTGAAGTCGGTGATCTCGTACTCCTTAAAGTATCTCCTTGGAAGGGAGTAGTGCGTTCTGGTAAGAAAGGAAAGCTTACACCCCGATACGTAGGTCCATTCAAAATCCTTGAAAGAGTGGGTAAAGTGGCTTATCGACTTGACCTACCGCAAGAGCTTAGCAATATCCATCCAACATTTCATGTCTCAAATCTCAAAAGATGTCTAGCTGATGAAAGTCTTCATGTCCCAATTGATGAGATTCGTATTGATGAGACCATGCACTTCGTTGAGAAACCCGTAGAAATCATGGACCGTGAAATCAAACAACTCAAGCGTAGTCGTATTCCTATAGTCAAAGTACGTTGGGAAGCAAAGCATGGTGCTGAATTTACTTGGGAACGGGAAGACCAAATGAAATCCAAGTACCCGCACCTTTTTTATTGAGAATCTACTTCTTAGTGAAATTTCGGGACGAAATTTTCTAAAGTAGGGGAGATTGTAACGTCCGTACTTTTTGTTGTTTCATTTCTAGTCCTTATACATTGTAATTCATCAATTTATACCCTTGTACTCTTGAGTCTTGATCAATGGAAGTATTATTAAAAGTTATTCTATATACTTATATGTTACACATGCTTAAAGGAAACGTTATATGCATTCAAATATACTTACGACACGCTATAAATATAAATTCAGTCGGAATCATACATAACGGGTGTTCATGAACGAACCTAACCAACTTGTAAACAAGCCCAAATTTTTAAAATATAATTAAGGGTCTTAAAACACGTAAAATAACCCAAAAGAAAAGCCCGAAACCAAGTCCAATGGTCCAAGCTCAACACAAACACAAGTTTGTGATCGTAACTCTCGAACCGTATCAAGATCAATGCACCGAACCCAATTATCAGTACCATAAATGTTAAATTACTCTTCTCCATATGAAAGTACTCTGAAAATGGTGAACGTAGAAAAAAATCGCGTGCGAAACGGAGTTATAACGAAGCGGGAATTGCGAAAACAAGTTTGATGGTTTTGTTGACTAGTCAAACCGAAACCCACTCGGGTTTAAGCCCATTTTCCTTTTTTTTTAACCTAATTAAAGCCCATCAAATCCAACTCCTTCTCTTTATAAACTAGCCTCCACCCCCACAAAACACTTGTACATTCTACATCCCACCAAAACACTCTCAAATTCTCTCAAGGTTCTCTTCTTCCTCACAAAAATTCTGCACAAAACCTTCAAGGTTAGAACACCATTCTAACCCATTTTTCTTGCTTCTAACACTTAAACCTTGCATCTAGCTTCATGGATACACCTCTAGGACTATCCCTAATGACTTTGCCTTGGCAACATTGAGTGGAAGCCATCTATAATGAGGTCCAAAGCTAGTTTTACAAGGCTGAATTTTTATATATTTCTTTGTCCTTGATGTTTTTTTTATCTTTTAACAAGCTTAAATCTTATTTTAAAACATACTAAACCACTTGGTTTACTAAACCATGGACTATCCTCTAGGTTTACAATGGTACACACTAAGGGGGAGGCACCTAAAATGGGTTCCCAAGTGGCTAAACTTTATGAAATTGTTGCTCTTGAGTTTACCTTGTTCAAACTTGGATTTTCTTTGAACCAAACTTTGTCTCCAACAAACCTCATTGTTGGATGACTTGAGTTAAGGTAAAAATTCTGAAATGAATGAGTTTTGAACTTAACTTTATATCTTTTTATTACTCAAGTAATCTAACATAACAACAAGTGTGATAAACCAAACTATGTATTCAACTTTACCATGTTGAAAAGTTTATGTCAAGGTTCCAATGGCAATCTTGAAGAACTTTGGTTCTTCAAGTAGGGCTTTCCCACCATAACTCACCCGGATTACTTGAGATATTATATGTAGTATATCTATACTTTAAACACTTAAACTATTATATAAGTATTTACAAAGGTTTGTGGATTATTATCCTACCTTCGTATCTCATGACCTCCTTCGAGGAGGGTACACTAACGTACTAACTTTACCATCCGAATATCCAACACTAGTTGGTGAATTGTGTTTTGGTCCGCCATTGGCGATACACGACTTCTATGATTCTATATACATACGTACAAGTACTCTAATCCGAGTAAATTCGATAAGCTTGTTATGTTTTCTTTATTTGAGACTTATGTTTGTAATATTACCTTTGAAACTTATGAATAATATTTTTGGATTTAATAATAGCGTTATGTGGCTGTGAACGATCTTAACTCTCACTCCTCGACGATTCCGCCGTCAAGGTTGGGGTGTGACAGATTGGTATCAGAGCCCATAACTATAGGGATTTAGGTTATTAGAAATGGTGACCTATACTATAGTATGGATGAACCTTATAGAATTATAATTCTATCTTGTAAATTATATAATTGCATGCTACATAATGTTATGCCTCCTATGTGCAATGTGATGCCTTAGCATAGGATTGCCTAAACTTTGTTACTTGTCTCCCTAAACTTAACTTGACTCTTTGACTCTCCCCGAACATGTAACTTCTTAATCTTATTTTCGACGACACGTGGAATCTTATGCCTATACTTATGACTTAGATCTTTAGATGTTATGTCTAATCTATATAAATCTCATCAAGGTTTTGATTCCATGAACCTAAGAAATCTTGTGTGACACATAGACACCTGTATCCTGGATTTCCTGGCAAAAGGCCTTCGGGCTAAGGCAAGCATATCGTATAAATCTTACGGGACTAGTTATGCTTACCTGGGGAGTTTTGGGATGAGTGATAAACTATGGTCAACATACACAAGTTTCTAAGGCAAATGGGTCAATTTACCTTGATGTGTCAACGTTCCCAAATGGTAATGCGTTACCAAATGAAACCATCCGCTTTATATTTAAATTATCAAAAATCCTTGATTCCTTGACTGGTTTATCATCGAAACTCTAATGTCTTCTCATTCCTATATGTTAATATTGAACTCATTATAGTCCTCAATTCCTACGTTTAAACAACGTTATACGTTGTGCACCTTATGTAACTATCTTCATACCTTGACCAACGTGTACATGGATCTTAATATATTCAAAGATATTAGTCGTCTAAACCGAATGGTTATTTTTTTAAACTTAAAATTGTTACTTAGGGTTTCCAAACGTCCTTAAAGTGTGTCCCATAACTGAAATCATTTAAGTGTCGAAAGGTGGAATACCTGCATCCCGGGATACCTTGTCTAGGCAAAGTATACACATAAATTTGATTCGATCGTTGTTGGATCCGTTTATCTGACCTGGAACTCATGAGATGGGTGTTCGCTTATAGGTACGCGTGTCTACCATAAAGTTGTGATTGACATAGCACTTTGAGAAATCAACGCATTTCCATTTTATTTTGAACCGAACGTTTACATCTCATTATTGTGTTGAATCACTTCCGTCATTGATCTTGTTTTCCTGACTTAAATCATTCAAGATTTGGGAACCTAACACAATTAACTCTGTATCTTGAACTTTAACCTTAAATCCTAGCAAGCATGATTTTCTTTTCCTGTTAATGTTACATTTATGTAATTTGAAGTTTCTGAATTTCTAGCTGATATCCTCTTCGTTTGTTAAGTCGAGCTTTATAAAAACTTCAAGCCGTTTTGCATCGTAGGCAATGCAAGAGTCCGCAAGTCAACTTATGACTAAAGACACTTGTATCCCCTAAATGATTCTATCTCATCAAAACAGGGGTGATTCCCTTACTTTGGTGATGACTTTCCATTCACTAACATTGTTCTTGTGAAATCTTATCGTCGAGACAGAATTGAACCTCATACCTTGATGACGATTTCCTCCTTTCTGAGTTCGTATTTTACAAATGGAATTATTTCCTTAAAATAGGAGTAAAATTCCGTATCTTGATAATGGTTTTCAATTTTTGTATTGTGTGTTTTATGAAATCTCATCCTCTGAATCGGGGTGATTTCCTTGTTTTGAGGATAGATTTCAATCATTTTCCTTTGGAATTCGTATTTCACGAATGAAATGACCTCACTAAAATAGGGTTGAACCCCGTACTTTGGTGACAAAGGTCGGTTCTCGATTGTTTTCTTGTTATTATGTAATTCAATCATCAAGATAGGCGTGAAATCCATACCTTGATGATAATATCACATGTTTAAAATTTTATGGATGTTTATTTTCCTCAAATGAAATGACCTCATCAAAATAAGAGTGAATTCCGTTCTTTGATGAAACTTTTTATTTTGCTATATTTTGTTTCTATATAACTTCACTGTTAAGATAGGAGTGATTATCCTTACCTTAATGGTAAGTTACCATATTTTATTTTTGTGGGTCCTCAACAATGAATTAGGATTAAGTTTCTGTTTGGTAGTTAAGAGTCATATTTTGGGAAATACACCACCAAGCTAGGAGTGATAACCGCATCTTGGTGAGTATTCCCATTCCTTGATCTCAACCTACCAGGGTTTTAACACTTCAATTGATCAGAAACATATAATAACTTGAAGGGTGAACACCGTTATCTGATATATCGATGATAGTGTTCCAGTCAGTCAAGCTAAAGCATAAATCTTGAACTCAAAAGGGGTCGTTGTTACTTTAGGGTAACCTTAGTTCCAAGCCTAAAACATTTAAATTTTAAATCGATTTCTTCTCTCACGTTTTTTTATGTTACAATTTGACGTATGATCTAGTTTTATGAAACCTTTTTATCGATCTTCATTCGGAGTTATCATCAAATCCTAATTGCATGATGATAACACTCCTAAAACAATCTTTCATACAAGATAAATTTATTATAAATTTATGCCATGCCTTTCTGGTTATAGCAATGTATGGTTGTGTTCATGAGTTTGATGAACCGTGTGTGCAAGCCGTGCTTGAAACGCTATTTGTGATTGCCTTTATTGTCGACATTCTGAATTGTCTAAATTCCAATCCGATCATGAACGACGTTTTTGTTTAACTCTTTACCCATAATAAAATTACAATTCCCATTATTTTGGATAACCTTGAACTCCTAATCTTGATTGTGACTCACAAGACTTGCTATTACATTCATTCCGAGGTGGACAAAATGGATCATGAATTTCTGCGATTGGTATACATGGTTTGGCATAAAGGGAATGTTGACGTAACTTGGTATATGTTCAAATTGCCTTGTGTTTCTTGATGTCATTTGGTGCATTATTGACCAATTGACTAGTTTCACGCATATCATATTGACTCATGTGAGATAACGAGTCGAGAAATTGACTCGTAATTACCTCAAATAGTCGGTTATCGTGGTGTGTCGTTAAACAATGGTCATTAATTCTGATGTTCGATTCACTTTCTGTTATTAACAATGCCTCTAATCATCTTTGGGAACCCAGCTCAAAATCTCGGCATATCGTATCATTCTTAACCCGACGGTTTAACCGGAGCGTTAAGCTTGTGTCATTATATAGTGGCACTTGGGATTCTTAAATTCTAACGGTCAAACTTTCATACAATTACAGAATATTATTATTTCTTTTTGGCTTCAAAACGTCATCATCTTATTACACAATTTCATTTCAGATGATGGGAGAAGTGTGACTTATAAGTCTAATATACCTCAGGAACTCATCATCGTTTTCCAATGTTTCATGTGTCAAATCTCAAAGAGTTGTTTGCCATGATAACTTTCGCATTCCACTGAAAGAGTTCAAATTTGGATGCATCGGGTAAAATTCCATAATTCGCAAAGTGAAGCGTCTCATCCGTAATCAAACGTCAACCACAGTCCATTAATACACTTATCTTTCATCATAAGTTTCCTGTTCGTTTAAGTTTCATTCTTAATTTCGAGACGAAATTCTTTTAAGTTGGGGAGACTGTAACATCCTGTATTTTTACGTTAATTAAAAGTTAACGTCGTTAATTCTTGTAAGGACCTTTACTGTTGTTTATGAAACTCATGGGTGCTTTATGTGCTTACAATTAACTTTTAATTTGTGAATTTATAGTTTCATTAAATTAAACTTAATGTTTAATAATAAAAAGATACAAATAATGAAATGAATATTAATAAAAAAAACTAGTAACGATAATAATTTTAATAAAATAATAATAATAATAATAATAATAATGATAATAATATTAATATCATTAATAATAATGATAACTAATAATAATAACAATATAATAATATTGTTATTAATAAATTGTTGAATTATTAAAATTAAACATGTATAAAACTTGGATTTAAAAATCTAGGGAGTTATAATGCAAATTTTAAAACTTCAAAAGAAACCTTTCAACATGAAATAACAAAAAGAAAACCATAGGGACTAAATGTGTAATTTTTTAAATCCCGAACCCCCACCCCATTTCCTTTCACGCAAATCCGGCCAAATTCCGACCAACTCGCCGGCGACTCTCCGGCGAGTCCCAAAGTCCCTAAAAACGAATGTTTCATAACTCAAAACCGACCCAAATCGATTCATTTGCACGTTTCGAACTTAAATGCATGGTTTAATTGGGTTAAATCATCGGTATTTACTTGAATCATCAAGTAACCGAAACCATTAAACACAAAGAATTGTTCGAATGGTTAAGGCTAATAATAATCGAATTAACTAGTCCTAATCGAACGTTTATCTGTTAACTAAATCATTACAACTTCCAATTTCATCTGAAAGATGTTCCAATATCGAATTCGATATCTCCTTCATCGCGTTTCTGCAACTCCATTGAAACCCAATCTCCAAACAAATTTAACTTAAATTGACAAGGGGATTCGCATCCGGATCATCTTTCAAAGCTTTCCTCGAGTTTAATTTGATTATCATCGTCGTTTGGGTAGCAAACAAGTGATACGTGGTCGCGATCGGCTCGTGTACTCGTTCTCCATCAAAATCTCACCAATTCGGGTAATTTGACACATCCTCACACTCGGTTTCATATGGGCAATGAAAGCCCTAAGTTTAATTCCATTAACAACATCGATTGATTTTCAATTTGATTCAAGAACAATCTAGGGTTCTTGATTTGGGGGAAATGCATCGGGATTGTAATTATAAGTTTTAAAACAGGTTTTCTAACGTGGCTGAGGCCACTGGTTCACTGGTTAAGACTCCTCCCCACATCCATGAGGTCTCGGGTTCGAACCCGGGCAACCTCATTTTTTTAAAAGGCTTTTTGGCCTTAGAATGGTTATGGAAAATTTTTAATAATTACAAAAATGACTTTTACAAACTTCAAATATTTTTAAAACCATCTAACTAATTTGCTAGAAATTTATTTATTTTAAACAAATGATACTAATTTTAAATATTGTTTAACTTATTTGCTAATTTGCTATAAAATGATATAATTAGTTCATTTTCTTATAAAATAGATTTTAAATATTGTTTAAATTATTAAATCATTATTTGTTCAAATAATATATTAGATTATTTCTTATAAGATAAACTTAAAATATTGTTTTAATTTACTAAATAGTTATTTGCTCAAAATAATATACTTAAATTATTTTTCTTATAAAACAGACATTGAATATCGTTATAACTCACTAAATCATTATTTGTTCAAATAACAAGTATAAATTATTGTTAAAACATGCTTATTTTATTTAGCTATGAGACTTTATTATTATAAATGTTATTCTTATTTCGCATCTTTATATAAAATACAAATATATTGTAACCAAGAAAATATAATTGATATCCATTTGTTAAATATAATTTACAAAACCCCAAAATCCTAAAACCCTAGTTCGCGCTAAAACGTTAATTTTATTATTAAACTTAAATCTTGTAAAAATATATATATTTTAGGTGCATTGTGAATCTTGTAAAAATATATAATTGAATATTTCTATACCCTCTTTTTATATTTTCACACTTTGGGGTGAAACATGTTACTTTATAATCATTGCACTTGTAAATTCGTTTGATTCTTTTAAACTCTTGACAATTCACTTATATGTTGTGGTTAGTTGATCTTTGTAATTACCATGTATTGACGATTATATGTACAATCATTAACTATTGCTAGCCTGGCGACGTCATAGATCTATGGGCCAGATAAGCATGCTTGGTTGATCCAAGTACACTTAGCTAATCGTATATACTTTTAAACGTTTGAGACTTGTAAAACTTTGTCGAGGTTTGATTGTGCATTCTGTCTTACATCCCTAGTTTACTTTGTTTTCTAACTCACAGCATGAATTGCCATCTTTTATATACTTATGTATTGCAAACTATGGAAATCTCACCAACATTATTGTTGACCTTTTATTTTAAACATGTTTCAGGAAATGCTAAAGCTTGATCGCCACTTTTGAAGTTGTTCACACCTAGGAATGGACCTAATTAAATAAATGAATAAGCTTTTTATGTTTCCTTTATTTGAGACTTATGTTTGTAATATTACCTTTGAAACTTATGAATAATATTTTTGGAGTTGATAATAGCGTTATGTGGCTGTGAACGATCTTAACTCTCACTCCTCGACGATTCCGCCGTCAAGGTTGAGGTGTGACAATGAACAACACAAAATTATTAATTTGGTAACTACCAAGTATAATTAACAAAATTCGTAAATTTACTCAATTCTTCCATTTTTCTTTCACATCTCTCTTCTATTTAATAAAGATTTAAATAATCAAATATATTGTTTTGTTTATTTTGGATTGAAATATTAGATCATCATGTTTCTTATAAAAAACAAAATAAACTAAAAAACGACTACTTATGCATTTGTAACACCGTGTTACGTATGCGTAACATTGTGTGTCACGTATATGTAACACTATCATACATATGAGTATCATTGTTAATGAACCCATATGGAAATCCAGAGTGAGTTACAAACACTTAAAATTAAAAAAAGTTAATGCTACAAACAATTTCTGTAGTACATATATGTAACAGTAGAGTTTACATACACAGTAACAAAAATATAGTAACAACCTGACTGGGATTGAGTAAGAGTGATATTCTTACTGTGAATCTAATATGGTAACCAAGTCAATGATTGAGTGGTGGAAACAAACAATCAAAGAACATTCAATGCAAGAAAAATACTCATAAATGCTTTTGTATTGATATGTGAAAGTTGATAAATTACAGAGAATAATTACAACAAAAATTCTCTATCTATCAGCTGTCACCTCATGTACGAGGTATCTATTCTATTTATAGGCAGACAAGATGCCTTTTACAAAATGACTAAACTACCCCTGACCTATTACATCAGAACTAGTCTAAGTCTTCATCCGCATCTTTGCTTGTTCATCCGCATTAACAAATGCGGATGAGTTAACTTGATCAGCATTTTTTCACTTGATCAACCATATTAGTATGTTGGTCATCCGCGTTGGTTAATGCGGATGAACAAATACTTGTGCGCATTTGTTCGGTCATCCGCATTTGTCAATGCATATGAGCAAAGTCTTGTCTGCATTTACTTTGTCTTCCACATTAGTCAATGCAGAAGAGCAAGTACTTGTCCGCATTCATTCTTGTTCTTCCATATTTGTCAATACGAAAGAACAAATACTTGTCAGTATTTGTTCTATGCCTTCCGCATTGACAAATGCGGGAGACAATACTTTATTCTTCTAAGTAGATTCTTCATCCGCATTTCTTCTTGGACTTAAGGGATTTCAGCAGCAATCATCAAATCACCCATTGACTTGGCATGTATGATCCTTTCAAGGTCCAACAATACTCCCCCTAAAGTTTATGTCCACATTTGGATATAAACTTTAAAAATTTAAAACCTTTTGAATAACATTTTGATTAATATTAATAATAAAGAGAAAAATCCTTTTGAATACTTTAAAGATTGACTGGGGTTGAGTAAGAGTGATATTCTTACTGTGAATCGAATATGGTAACCAAGTCAATGATTGAGTGGCGGAAACAAACAATCAAAGAACATTCAATGAAAGAAAAATACTCATAAATGCTTTTGTATTGATATATGAAAGTTGATATATTACAGAGAATAATTACAACAAAAATTCTCTATCTATTAGCCGTCACCTCATGTACGAGGTATCTATTCTATTTACAGGCAGACAAGATGCCTTTTACAAAATGACTAAACTACCCCTGACCTATTACATCAGAACTAGTCTAAGTCTTCATCCGCATCTTTGCTTGTTCATCTGCATTAACAAATGCGGATGAGTTAACTTGATCAGCATTTCTTCACTTGATCAACCGCATTAGTATGTTGGTCATCCGCATTGGTTAATGCGGATGAACAAATACTTGTGCGTATTTGTTCGGTCATCCGCATTTGTCAATGCGGATGAGCAAAGTCTTGTCCGCATTTACTTTGTCTTCCGCATTAGTCAATGTGGAAGAGTAAGTACTTGTCCGCATTCATTCTTGGTCTTCCGCATTTGTCAATGCGGAAGAACAAATACTTGTCCGTATTTGTTCTATGCCTTCCGTATTGACAAATGCGGGAGACAATACTTTATTCTTCTAAGCAGATTCTTCATCCGCATTTCTTTTTGGACTTAAGGGATTTCAGCTGAACAATCATCAAATCACCCATTGAGTTGGCATGTATGATCCTTTCAAGGGTCCAACAATACTCCCCCTAATGATTATATAGCCAAGTTTTCCTCAATGTTTGGGAGGTGATTGATGTTGTGAAGATTCTGTTGGGTCTTCTGGGGGTAAGATGAATGCAGCTTTGGTAGGATCCAGTATAGCTTTGATCATATTCACGAAATCTGATGCTTTTGACATCCTCTCTCAACTTAACACGTGAATCTTCATCTTGCTCATATTGTAGATGGCTTCCATTGGCAGCTTCTTTAGTGAAATTGGCGCCCATATAGAAATTTTAGAAAGTCCATCTCTATGTATCAGTAAGCTCCCCCCACATCAACCTCAATTTTTACAATGTTGCCAAGCTGCAATGGTGTCTTCTTCTTCTTTCTTTCTTTTCTCTCTTTTGATTCTTATCTGATCATATGCTAACTTTAGCAGCTTGATGCACTTTAGAAAAAAGTGCATATCCAACTTTCCCAGTTTATTATTCAATTCCCTGAAATGTCTGGTGTATATGTAGTGGATATATGATTCATCAAGCAATCTAACCTCATATCCACTGAATAATCTGATTTCAGCTCCCTCCTTTCCTCCCCACTTCCTTTCAGTTACCATCTCATATGTTTTCTCATCATAGTACACATTTGAGATGGGTGTGGAAGAATGAGTACCAGACACCATTTTCCTTTTTAATGATTCTGTAGGCTTCACCTTCAGCTCAAGGAATACAATTTCTTCTGCTTGCATCTTTTTCTTCTTCTCAAGGGGATTGACAAATGTTTTATCTTTTCTCATGCATATTGTCTTTAATGAATTGAAGTTTTTTGTTCTTCTGAACATCTTAAGTATGTTCTCAAATTCATATCCCCTGAACATAGCTCCATGATTGATCAGTTCATGTTGAGCTAGTTCCTTCAAATCATGAATCTCCAGGGCATTTACAAGAGCTGAGTACTCTGTAAAGAATTGTACTAGCCCTGAGATCATTTTCACCATGAACATATTCCATGTACTGTCGTACTTCCAAGCTATTATCTTTTGATCAAATTTTCACTTGGGAGTAGACACCCCTCTGATCAGTTCTGCAGTGGTTAATCCTTCTTGTAGTTTCAACTAAGATGGTTCTACAAACCATTCAGGGTACTTGTGTAGCACAGGGGCAAGTAGTTCTTGGTCTTTCTGGTTCAGCATCATATCTTCAGCTGATACTCTACTTCTTGGCTTGGTGCTTGCTAATTCTTCTTCCAGCTTCTTAAGTTTTTCTTTCTTCTTATTAATCAATTGAAGAGTTACAGCCCTTAATGAGTTGGTCTTCATGTTTCCAATCCTTCTTTTTGTGAACCCCTGACTTGAGAGATAGTCCTTCATTTCCTTATCAGACATATTATAAGGATTAGGAAATAATGGTTTATGAGTTGGGGATGATTTCTTCATTGAAGACAGCTTGTGTAGGGGAGCCCTTCTTGGCAATGGTCTTTCATACCCGGTTGATTTCTTCATAGAGGATTCTTTATGCTTTGTAGTATCTTTGGTGATTGCTTTTTCATATTATGTTTCAATGTTTGGATCAAGCAGCCTTTTCACTTTATCTTCTTCTTCTTTTATTCCTTCATATGTCATTCCAAATACTTCATCCAGATCATATCCTTGATTGATCAGAAACATAGCTTTAATCATCAAGTCATCAGTTTGGGCTTTGGATACCATGTCTTCTACTGCCTGTTTTGTTTTTATGGGACTGTCCATATGAACATCCTTTTCAGCTTCATATCCACCAGCAATCTCACCTTCTTCTAAATCAAGTGCACCAGCTAATTTCTTCAATTGAGCTTCAGCCTGCTCATACTCTTCCAAAAATTCAGCAATTGTTGCTAGGCTTCGGGGGTCATCTTTTTGTTTCTTAACTGTTTCTTCTTCAACTATTGGTCTCTTACCCTTAGTTTTTTCAACTAAATATTTCCTTTTTCGTGAGTAAGTTTGAAGTTGAGGGCTAGAACTTTCAGCTTGTTCTACTGCTTCAGGTACCTTTTCAGGTGTGCTTGGCTCTTGATCATTCAGTTTACTTTTCTCCTCCTCTTTCTTTTCTGTTTCATACATTTCTTTTATTTTTTTATGTTCTTCAGATAAATAGATAGCAGGGACAATTTGCATAGTCAACTCCTTCTCCAAAGGCACTGGTGACTTAGGGATGAATACAATAGGCTCTGAATCAGCCCTTTGATTGTTTACAAATTCCCAAAAGTCATCATCTATGCTGAATTTTTCAGATGAAAAACTATCTAATGCACTGAAGAGTTCTTCAAATTCAGCTTTTCTCATAGTGAGAGTCATCTATGTTTCCAGAGTATACCACCATTTCTAGACTTTGATCTTTAAACTTTGCTTTACTTGCATCACCTTTTTGTTCATTTTCAGAAACATACTTGTTATCATCCATATCTTCCTTTTCTTGTTCTTCATCTTTCTTTTCATCATCCACTTTACTTCTTTGACTTTCAATTATCAGTTCTAGTTCAGAGATTCTTCTGTTTTGACTTTGAAGCTCTTTTTCAAGACTAGAAATGATTTATGCTTGTTCCTCAATGATATTTTCTTGTTCCTCCATTTCTATAGTCTGAATAGCAAGAGTGTCCACATGACCACTAATTTCTTCTTTGGAATGGTTTAGTGCGGCTTTTAAGTATTCAATCTCCTTGTCTTTTTCTTTTCTTTCAGCTTCATATTTTTCTTTTAGTTCTTTCAATTCATTATCTTTCTCATCCAGCTCTAAAATTCTATCATTGATGATTCCAGCTCTCCTATTTAAGGTCCTTTCCATCCTTTCCACTTTCTGTAAGAGCTCAGATATTAGTTCATCCTTTTCATTAGGCCTGTTAATGTTAGATTCAGCATAGCTCTCTAAAGGAGCAGCCTCAGAAGGTGCTTTCATTGTAGGGATTTTATCATGATGATCCTCCTCATCAGAAGATGATTTGGATGATTTAGATGCACTTGTTGATCCTTCAATTTCAGCAGGGTGATCATGGGATGATGGTAAAGGTTGTTAAGATGACATAGGTGATTGATGTGGTGGTGATATTGGAGATTGATGATGAGGTGATATAGTGTAGGTTGAGGGGTTGTTTGTCGTGTTGGTTGTGGTGATGTTTGTGGAGATGGTTTTGTTGATGGTTGTGGTAATGTTTGTGGAGATGGTTGTGGAGTTGGTTGAGGTGATGGTTGTGGTATTTGCTGTGGTGGTGGTTGAGCTTGACCTACTTGATTTAGTTGTTGAATCATCCAAGGAAGAAAGGGTGAGTGGGCACCACTGTAAAAGTTCCTTGGGTCCTTCTTCTTGATGTATTTATAGGATCTTGCATCATAGTGAGGGATTTCAAGCACAGGTCCTTCATTAACAATGTCATGGAATGATTCATTGATTAGACATTGAATGAATCTGGGATACATCAGAAACTTGTATCTTAATCCTTTTTGAATGTTAGAAATTAGGCCATTGAACACATATGCAGACATATTAAATGGTTTGTTGGTGCAGAGAGCACATATTGCAGAAGATGTGAGGACTGGAATGTCATTCCATCCTGTTTTTCTTTTTGACAGACAATGTTGGAACATATGAATTAGGAACCTCCAAGACAGATCCACTAATCCTTTAACTATCTGTTTCGCTTCATAACCTCCTTCATAACCAATTTCAGTGAAAAATGTGGTTATTTCTTCATCATCTAGTTCAAGAGGATCATTAGCATTATCACCAAATTGTAGACATCTTCTAACAGACTCTTCTGTGATCCTCGGAGTGAGCTCATTGTTGATTCTCCCTGTTAATGTTCTCACACCATCAGCTTCAACTACCTCGGCTGAGTCCCAGAAGGACCTAATGAGATTCTCATAAATTGTGGGTCTCACAGTCATGGCATATGCTACCCTTGTGGTAGATAACAATCTTATCATATCTCTAAGTCCTTCGGCTTCAAGCACATCAGGGTTTAAATAACCGCTGACGTTATGGAGCTTGCTCCATGTAAGATTTTCCATGTAATCTTATTTCCAATACGAATGTTGTTTCAGAATCGACAACAGAAGTTGATTGAGTAAATTCACACGAAAATCTTTGAATGTTTATGATGATGATGATTGAAGATGGTGTACTGTATGTTAGCGCTCATCTCACTATAAAGTCTCTTGTAAGGCCCCGTTCCCGGGCACCTCACAGTTGGTCAATCACTGCAGTTAAAACACTACACATTATAATTATACAAAATTAAGCAGCAGAAATGATTTATCAAAAACCATTCATTTCATTTAAAACACTGTTGTGAAGCAATACATCATCATTTACTGTTTACAAAAGAATTGTTTTAACGCATTACAAAACAACAGCAACATAGAATATGAATGGATGTCAGTCTTTTCCTACCGAGTAGCTTCACCCTCGTGCCATCCTCATCAATAATTACCTGCCAACTGAAAATGTATAAAAGTCAGCGTTGCTAAGTGAGTTCTAGTTTTAAAAGTAATAAAATACTTTCTATATGTTGTATATGAAAATACTCTTTTCTGTAAAATACAACTCAGTACTGTATATGCGAGCACGCATTGAACTATATGAACGGATACTGTTCGTTCTCTTTACTGTATGCCTTGTATGTTCTGTAAACTTTTATCTTTATCTTTCACTTTCTGTATGGACCAATGAGCAATACCCCAACTGTATGCGCGATGGAAAATGGGTGATGGGCCATCTATATACCTCGAAAGGGTCAACTATATCCCTCAAAAGGGTTAACTATATCCCTCTAAAGGGTCAATTGTATCCCTCGAAAGGGTTCTATGTACTGTATACAAGGCCAACCCAATCACCCAGGACACGCTGCAAAGGTCCTGCCAATCTCAATTGATTGGCCTTGTGTGCATAATAGGGTAGCTAACCCGCAACACAGTTGAGCTAACGACAACATGGTCGTGTACCTCCTGTAAGCTTGCAAGACTTGTTAACATATTTATTAATTCCTCTTCTTTTTTTATTGCTCTTTCTCTTTATTATTACGATATACTTTACGTTACGATAATAAACATACCACGTAAAGTCACATACTATAAGTAATAATAATAATAGTAATAATAATAATAAGGAACAATCATAACCATGCATGAAACATCATCATAAATAAGCCCTAGTCAACCCTCGGTCAAAACCCTAAAAGCACAGACTCCCAGAAAATTTTGTAAAAAATTTCTAAGTGCTTAGGCGCTTTGGCACTATTTGGGCGCATGAGCCCTATTTGGGCGTTTCATCACTATGTAGGCGCATCAGCCAACAATCCTTTTATCCCTTAGGCGCATGAACTATTCAGGCGCATGAGCACTATTCGTGCGTATGAACACTTAGGCGTATGGGTTATTCGAACGCATGGACACTTAGGAGCATGTGCCACTTGGGCGCATGGGCACTATTGGGGCGCATGGCCCTACACTTAGTCGTCCGACTAATATTTCTAGGCGCATGGACTACTGTTCAGACGCATGGGCTATACTTAAACATTTCTAAGGCAATCTTAGGCACATGGGCTACTGTTCAGGCGCATGGATTTCACTAAATCTTTCTAAGGCATTTTCAGGCGCATGAGCCTTATCTAGGCGCATGGACCTTCGGTGTAACATATTTCTAGTATGTTTTCAAACCCAATCATCAAACCCATATGTTCTAAGCTTAATATGGCTATTCTAATCATGAACAACCTATAAGCATTTAAGAATTAACATCCAACATGCATACTACATATGGGTAAACATACATAAACTTTGTAAAATCATTTTAATACATTTTTAGCCCCAAAAATAGTTTAAAACAAGTAAAAAACCAGGGTCTAGAACTCACCTGGTGCAACTTGGGTGTTTCTTCCTTCAAACCCTTTTGCAAATGAGTTCAAACACCTAAAAACACCACCAAATACACACACTCGAGCACATACACAAACACATAAGCACATAAGCATATAACCAGGATAAAACCCGTCATAAACACTTAAAAACCACGAATTCTTACCTTAAATTCGATTTCATTTCTTCCTCTTATCTTCAACCGAGAGTTCCTCTGCTCTCTCTCTCTAAAACCGAAAGAAAGAATGATGTGAAGGGAGGGTGGGCAGCCATGCCCACCTCTACACCAACTTTTCAAATATTTGTCCTTTTGGACACTTTTAGTCCCTCCACTTGGACTTTATTGCTTTTCTTTCATTTATTCTTCATGTCTTGTCTTTTTAAAATAACCGGGTGTTACATCTCTTAAATTTGAAAAGTATTAATGACCCGTTTGATTTCCTTTAAATAGTCAAATAATACATTTTGAAAAATTTTACAAGTTTAAAATCAGATATAGTCACCACTGTAGCAAATGCTGAAGGTTAATTTGTTTGACTTTTGGTCATCCGCATTTGTTACCTATAGAAAATGAGGAAGACAAACTTTTGACATTGACAGTCCGCATTTGGCTACTGTTGTAAATGCAGAAGTTTTGTTTCTTCTTATTTTTATTCTTTCCGCATTTGTGTACTGTTGCAAATGTGGAAGTTAAAACTTGAAACCTTTGGTTGTCCGCATTTGTGTTGTACTAAATGCGGAAGAATAATTTGTGATTGTGTTCATTAGCATTCACTGTAACAAAAGCGGTAGAGTTACTTGTTTTATTCTATCCGTATTTGTACACAGTATCAAATGCGATAGAACAAAGTCAATCAGCATTTGTGCGACTATACCAAATGAGGTTGACAACACTTGGTCAACATTGCACTGTAGCGAATGCGAGAGAGACCTGTTCATCCGCATTTGTTAATTTTAGCAAATACGGTAGAGTAAATTCCACATTTACTTTACACACTAATGCGGTAGAGTAAAAACATTGTTCGCATTAGTTGCACATGAAAATATATTGTTACCCACATTAGTTACATGCATGGGTTACCTTCATCCGCATTAACTAATACACTTACCTGCATTAGCTTTTGAACTTAATCAAAAGTTAATGTGATTGAATTAATTATTCATCTTATGAAGATTTGTCCTTGATTGATTTTTCTTATGAAGTTGACTGTTGAAGTTGTCAATTCTTGCTTGGATTGACTTGTATGTCACAATTGATACAAGTTTCCCAATTTTGACAGATCTTGGACTTATCATGCTTCTAAGAATCTGCATAAGCTGAGATATAATGGTATGACTTATTGCAACAACACCAACTAAAATTCTTTTTGTTTTGTTTTTCAAAATTAAGTTAATAAACAAAAATTTGGACTTACTCAAAAATTTTAAACTACCCCCCTAAAGTTTATGTCCACATTTGGATAGAAACATTAAAGATTTAAAACCTTTTGAATATTATTTTGATTAATATTAATAATGAAAAGAAAAATCTCTTTGTTGAGATCATATCAGTCTTACATTACACTTGTGCATCCTTTATGATTAAATGGATATGATCATAAACTTGAAGATTGAAGGTATGTTTGTCCTCTTAAACCCATACCTGGTTGATATTTTGATGCAAATGACTTTTATCATGTTTTGGTGATTAATTATTCAATGTGTACCTCACACACATAAGCATGAAATGATCAACCCTCCTTATACAATGCATGGTAGAACTTTTTCACAGCTTTTCTTACGAGGTTACTTAAGTCATTAAATCTCATTTTCACTGATTCTTATTGGGATTCTTTTAATTTGATCCTTTTTCATGTTGATCCACATTGGGATTCTTTTCACTTTACTTTGGTAGGTGATCCATGATAGGATTCTTTTGTTCATTCAATTGGAATGTATTACTTTGTTGATTCATCCAATTTTGGATGTGTTCCACATTGGGAATCTTTTGGATCATAACATCTGCACTATGTGCAAGTTTCATTAGGTCTTTGCTCAGCAAAACAAAGATGAAACATGATGTGGTGAAAGAGATTCATAAAGTATCATTACCTGGTGTGTTTAGGTTACTACACATACATGCATTCAGATAAGCCAATACATATCTGTACTTTGTGATGAGTGTTTCACAATTGAATATGTCTTTAATTTATCAACTGCATGTATCTTTTCTTTCAAGTTGAGCCTACCAACATATCTGGTAAGTAATTTCAGTCTTTTACATTTTGAAATTAAACACAGTGAATGATATAACGACTGTAATTATATCATTTCCCATAAAATTCTTTTCTTCATCAAACTTGATTTCTTTTTGTGGTTTTCTGATGTTTTAAATTGTTTTTGATGTTTTTCATGGTTTTTTACTCAAGGTTAATCATGCCAATTGACTGAATCAGAAATTCAAACCTATTAGGTTCAAATACCTTGGTAAACAAATCAGATAATTGATTTTCAGTTGGTACTTGAATCAGTTTGATTAAACCTTTTTCAGCACAGTCTCTCAAAAAATGATATCTAATCTCAATATGTTTTGTTTTTTAGTGCTGAACTAGATTATTAGTTATAAAGACAACTGTTGTGTTGTCAATAGAAATTGGTGTGTGCAAGAATTTAAAACCATAATCAAGCATCTGGTTTTGAATCCAGAGAACTTGAGAGCAACATGCTGATGCAATAATATACTCAGCTTCTACTGTGGACACAGACACATGTGTCTTCTTCTTGCATTGCCAGGATACTAGTCTGGGACCAAGAAATTGACAATCTCCAGAAGTGGATTTTCTGTTGAAGTTGCATCCTCCATAATCACTGTCTGTGTAGGCATAGAGATTAAATTCTCCTTCCTTTGGATACCATAACCCAAGAGCTGGCTTGCCCTTTAGATATCTGAATATCCTCTTGACTGCGTTCACATGTGATTCTTTTGGATTAGCTTGATATCTGGCACACACACAAACACCAAACATAATGTTAGGCCTACTGGCTATTAGATACATAAGTGAACCTATCATTGATCGATAGTGAGTTTGATCCACTGATTTGCCTTCAGGGTCAGGTCCAATCTTCACTTTAGTATCCACAGGAGTTCTGATAGACTGACAGTCAACAAAGTGAATTTTTTTCAACATGGTTTCTACATATTTTGATTGGTTGATGAAGATTCCATCTGCTGTTTGTTGGACTTGCACTCCTAGAAAGAAGGTGAGTTCCCCCATAGCACTCATTTGGAACTTTGAATGCATAAGGTCTTCAAATTCTTTGCAGAGTTGCTTGTTTGTTGAGCCAAATATAATGTCATCCACGTAGATCTGGACTAACAACATGTCTTTTCCTCTTTTTCTTCTGAAGAGAGTCTGATCAATCTTTCCTCTTTCATACCCATGTTCAAGAAGAAAGGATGATAGAGTCTCATACCACTTTCTTGGTGCTTGATGAAGACCATACGGAGCTTTGTCAAGCTTGTAAATGAGGGAAATCTAGATCTTCAAAGCCAGGTGGTTGACTCACATAGACTTCTTCAAAAATCTTTCCATACAGGAAGGCACACTTTACATCCATTTGATAAACAGTAAATTTTATAGACGCAGAATATGCAAGAATGATTCTAATTGCTTCTAGTCTAGCAACAGGAGCAAACACTTCGTCGTAGTCAATTCCTTCTTCCTGAGTGTATCCCTGTGCCACTAGTCTTGCTTTATTTCTGATGACGATCCCTCTATCATCAGTCTTGTTCCTGTACATCCATCTGGTACCGATAGGGTATTGTCCTTCGGAAGATCTACCAGCTGCCATACTTCTTGTTTCTTGAATTGGAGCAATTCTTCCTGTATTGCTTCAATCCAACTATTATCTTGAAGTTCCTCATTGATGTTTTTGAGTACTGTTTGACATAGAAAGCATAAAAACAAACAGATGTTTGCAATACTAGACTTGCTTCTAGTCACCCTCTCATTAAGATCACCAATAATGGTTTCAACTGGATGATTCTTGAGTATTCTTGTGGTTGGAATGGTGTCACCAGCAATAGTTACATCAAGATTGGAGACATTCAGTTCATTATGGTCAGAGGCACATTCATCTTGTATTGTTGTTGATTATGATGATTGTTAACTACTGTTTCAATAACTGCTACATCTTCAGCAACACTGAGATTGCTTGCATCATTTGATGTACCTTGTGTTTCTACTGGATGAAAAGCTTGTTTTTGAATTCTAAACTCATTTGACAAGTTATCTGAGTGAGATGGCACCAGGCCGGGACCTTTTTCAGAAGAAACACTAAGGTTTTGTGACAGTTGTCTGATGGGATCAGCTTGAAGAGGAACATCTTCATTCATATGTTCATCAAATGTAGGTGAAATCAATGGATAATTATCTCTTCTTTCTATAGTTGATGATGTATCACCTGAATGTATATTTCCTGGATCAGACAAGTGAAATTGGTCAAATGATTTTGTAAATATGTCAATATCAAACAACCAGTTAGGACCATTTGTAGATTTGGGAAACGAATGTTCCTTGAATTGAACATTTGTAGATTCATCAATAATGTTCAATCTAGGATTGAACACTCTATAAGCCTTTGAGACAGAAGAATAACTTACAATTAATCCTTCATCAGACTTGGATGAAATTTTTCCCAAATGATCACGGGTATTTAATATTGAGACTGGACAACCAATGATTTGATAAATCCAATAAATGGTTTCCTATGGAAGATCAGTTCATAAGGTGTCATGTTACTTTCTTTAACAATCAGAGTTCGATTTTGCACAAAGCACGATGTGTTAACTGCTTCTGCCCAGAAGGTGATTGGCAGTTTAGCATCGGCTAGCATCGTTCTTGCTGCTTCAATCAGTGTTCTATTTCGCCATTCAGCTATCCTATTTTGTTGAGGAGTTCTTGCTGCACTGAATTGATGAGCAATGCCTTTGGTTGCACAAAAGGAACTCATTTTTCATTTTTGAACTCTGTACCATTATCACTTCTTATTCTTTTGACCTTAAGATCAAGTTGATTTTCAATTTTAGTGATAAATTCTTGAATGATTTGGGATGCTTCGTTTTTATGTGACAGGATCAGCGATCACAAGTTTGATGTATTAGGATTCAAAGCAGCGGAATACGAACAGGAATTAGACAAATTGTAGCAAGAAGTCGATGCTTGTATGCATTAAGAGCACATATGGTTATAGTGAGAGAATATATTTCTGTTTCAAGGAATGTTTATAGATGTAGAATATTTCTAATCAAATCATTCATATCATTCCCGTCATTCATTCAATATTACAATAGGTTGTCACTCCTTATATAGAGTGCAACAATCACTGCTGTTATCATGGAAAGTGACAACTGGCAGATCTAATACAAAAATAACTAACTCTTAACAAACTACTGAAATGTTCACAACTACTGAGAACATATCAGAGTGTTAAGTACAAAATATAAAACTACTGAAACTACAACGACTGAAGAACAAGCTCTTCAGTCGTTTTACAAAACTACTGAAACATAAAACTACTGAAACTAGAAATATAAAACTACTGATATCATAACTACTGAAGAAGTACTCTTCAGCAGTTGTGACAAACTACTGAAGAAGTACTCTTCAGCAGTTGTGACAAACTACTGAAGCTTCAGTACTTGATCTTCAGATTTTGACCTTCAGGTGTTTCATCAGCTGATGACTTCAGTAGATATCATCAGCTGATGTCTTCAGTCTTTGTCTTCAGACTTTGTACATCAGTTGTTGATCTTCAGCACTTGTAAACTCTTCAGCTGTTGTACTTCAGTACTTTGGTCTTTCAGCTTCAGCACTTGTGTTCTTCAGCTGTTGTACTTCAGCACTTTAGTTCTTCAGCTGTTGAAGTCTTCATCACTTGATCTTCAGCTGTTGAAGTCTTCAGCACTTGTCAAACTACTGATGAGGCTTTCAGCAGTTGTTGTGATACCATGTGGGACTTAGAGGTTTTCTGATCTTGGCTCATTGGTTCTTTTGGTCCAACAAACTCCCCCTGAACCAATGCAGCCAAAACCTCTAAATTATTTATTATCCCACTTATTGTTGGCAAATTGTTGGTCTTTTTCCTTCTTGATCAGTAGAGAAGATGACCCATGTAAGCTCCGGCCTGGGAAGAAATCTCAGATATTTAATGGGAACTCTGTTTTGGGGAACTGGACACAGAGTTGTTATCCCATTCATGAGATTTACTTCCCCATAATGAGTCTGTATGACTCTCGAACATAGGCCTCAAGGAGAACAACTTGTTCCTCCTGAGAGAGTTCTTCTACTCCTCCTTCGAAGAAGAACTCTGGACCATAGTACTCTGATAAGTACTTCATGGTCCTGCCATTTTTCAGCTCCACCGTAGTTACCTCCCTATATACAAATTCATCAGGATGGTTGCCTTCAAGGAGTAACTGGAGCTCATTCTTCTGGATGTCTTCAAGCTTTTTATATAGCAACCCCTTCTTAATCATCTTGTTTTCTAGTAAAGCTTGAGGGGTCTTCTTTTCTTGGTGAGCTTTCTTGAATTCATCAATGATTTCCCAAGGTGACACTACAACGGCCAACATGATGGTAGAATCTATTGTTTTTCGTACCTGGCCATTGTATCTGTGAGGAATAGTTCTTTTATGGATTCTAGAACTCACCCTGGGGTCTGGCCATACTCTCACTCTCTCCTTTTGATATTGAAAAGTATGCCTGAGAGTGTACAGCCTTTGAGCATGCCCTTTCATGGCTTGAATGGATGATGACAGAGGAAATTCCTTGTCAACCATCTTCAACAGTTGCTCATCGTGCTGTTTCTGCTGTTCTTCTTCTATCTTGACTCTGAACATTTCCCTTTCAGAGTCAGGTGTGATCATGGGTTGACTTCGGGGTTTTGGTAGCTTCAGAATAGCAGAGAGTGGCAGACTATCATCTTCATCCTCCTCTTCTTCTTCTTCTTCCATCCTCAGCACCCTTCTCCTCCTTCTGGGTGCATCACTGGATGATGGTTGGGTTGGTGAAGGAATTGGTTTTGAAGAATGAGGATGTTTGGATTTTGGCTTAGAGAGTGGTTGGGAGATTTGAGGGATAGGATCTGTTTGAGTGGGTGGAAGGGAAGGTTGATCCAGCATCTTTGTAGTCAGTTTCGCCTTTGTGAGTTTAGCCATCTCTAACCTTTTACCAGCCCCAGCCTCATCAAGGGCTTCCACAATAATCCCTTTGTTGAATTGCTCAGACAGACAGATTCTGGTGGCTATAGCCAGAATGCTGTCCCTGGTCCATGCGCGAATCTCCACTAACGATCTTCCTAAGTATTTTGCAATGAAGCGGATCATTATTTCCAATCTCTCTTTTTCAAGAGCATCATACCCTGCCCATCGGGTTTGTATCTCTTGCACTTCTAACCTTCTGATCTCACTATCCAGTGTGGCTGTGTCAAACCCCTGCCTGAAGAGTTGTTCAATTATTTTATCCATGGATCAGCTGTGTGTAGTGTCAGCTTCTTTTACCAGCTCCTCCAAGGATTTGTCTTCAGCAGTGTGATCATCAGCACTTCTCTTTCGCTTGTAAGTGAGCAGAGGTTGCTTTTCTTTCTCCTCCTCTTGGGTTTGCTTCTCTTCCTTCTTTTCCTCTGTTCTTTTCCTCTTCTTTTCTTTCACTGCAGTACTCTCCCCCTTTTTGGATGCATTGGAGGAAGGGTTTTGTACCACAGAAAGTCTTTTGCACAGCAGCATCAATCAAGGCTGTAAAGTTGAGGAAAGCCTCTCATCAATGGCTTTAGTCACAATATCAGTGATTATGGGTGTGATGAGAGGGAGGGAATTTTGAAGTACAGCACTTATTTGCTCAGGAGGGTGCTGTGTCCTGAGAAATAGGGCCTGAAGCAGAGGCAGGTGGTTAAGTTTGGAGTGGCTCAGTGTTTGGGGAACCTTCAAGTGAAGGTGCCATCTGTGGGTTGGTAGAGGCAGATGGTCTTTCTCCTTGTGAGAGTGGTCAAGTAGGTTTTGCAGCCTACTGACTTTCTCTTCAAGGATTGTGTTCTGGGCAAGAACATCGTAGAAAAAGCCCAGGTCATCATCAGCCGAAGCTGAATCATCTGACCTCCTGCTTAGAGCAGGATTTACATGCACTGGGTGTAGACCAGTTGTTGCATGTGCCCCTTGTGCTTGGTACTGGGGACTTCCAGCCTCAGGACAGTGTCCATCATCAGCTGTTGCCTCTAGTGAGGTCTTAGCAATGTTACCAGCCTCATTCTGATCATGTGCTGAGTCAGAGGAGGTGGCAGCCTCACTAGATATTCTAAGCTCCTTGTCTACACCAGGAGATAGAAGTGGTAAAACCCTGTGCTATGGGTTCTCAAGTGCACTGTGTTCCTCCCCCTCAATTGTAGAGGTATTCCCAGTAGTAAGTTGTTTCTGGGGAGGGGGTGAGGAGTGCAGTTGAGTCAGCACTTGTGCAACTATTAAAGTTGGGCTGTGAGGGGCGGTTGTTTGGGGTGAAGGGATAGAAGTAGTGTGCACCTGGGGAGGTTGGTGCTCTTCAATGGCAATCCCCTCAAGTGAGGAAGATCCCAGATATGTAGGTACCCCTTGTGTCGTTGCTGCAGGCTCCTGTTGAGAGGAAGCCTGAGCGGCTATGGCTGGAAGAGTCATTGTATCCACTAGGGGGTTTGGACTAGTGGATATATCCTGCGTTTGTGTTGCAGGGGCATCCTCAGGGGACTCAATCCCTGAGTAGCTGTTTTGGGTTTCTTTTTGGTGGGTTTGGGGGGACTTTTGATTTGGAGGTGGTGGCTGTGGGTTCCAGCTGCGTGGGTTTTCGCAGCTTGGCAGCCAGTTTGAGTGTCTGGTCAGAGTTTGTGCCGGGAGTATACTTCGGCAGAATAGCCGTAGCAGGGACTCCCAAGCCAACAAGTCCCTCAGCATTAAGCTGGTTTGTAATGATGGCCATTATGAACCGTGGATATAGTATCCAACGGTGGGCGTTAGTTTTTGAGCCATATCCTTGAGCTCCGAAAATATTATTTCTGAAAAGTTTAGGGTTGTTGCTCAAGAATAGAATACATTACCTGCTGCCATTTTGTCGACATTTGATCCCAAGACGACGTCTTAGGGGCCAAACATACATTCACCATGTGAAAAATCAGGCGCTCAGCGTCATTAAAGTGTTTCTTCATGATAGTGGAGGCACTGAGATCGCCTTGATATCCATGTTGAGCAAAGGATAGATCTGTGGTGCCCTTCGGATATCCAGCAGGAGAACTAGCATCATTCAGATGAAGAATTTAGCGGATTATTCCAGGAGTGATGACTACTTCTTTGTTGTTGACGACCGACTGGAGAGATGGTGTGTTGTTCTCCCCAGTGGTAATAGTAACGTTCATCCAAAATTGTTGAAGGGATTCGGCATGTAGTATGGGATTCAGAAGAAATGCCGTATTGTATTGGGACTGAACCATAAGATCGATAGCAGTATCGAACTTAGTCCAGATAGGCGATTTAGTAAGGTGGGCAACACAGTTGTGTCGCGGTTTAATTTGCATGGACGCCATTGAGAAGAGGGAAGTTTTGGAGAGGAACGTTAAGTTTGAAGAAGATGAAGCATTGAAGGATTAGGTCAGGGGTATATATAGGGTGCGGGTAAGAAAACGACTGAAGGATGTGGTGTTAGTCATCAGTAGTTTTAAACGACCGTTGACATGGTATTATCCTTTCAGACGTTGAAACAGCTGAAGTCGTGGTGTTAGGCATCAGAAGTTAGAAAACTACTGAAGACCGTGGTTTTGACTTCAGATGATGAAACAACTGAAGACATGATGTTTGGCATCAGTAGTTATGAAACTACTGAAGACAGTGGTTTTGTCATCAGCTGTTGTAAACAACTGAAGACTTGGTATTAGTCATCAGTAGTTATAAAACTACTGAAGACATGGTTTTGCTTCAGTTGTTTAGAATGAAACAGCAGTTGTACAAACGACTGAAGAGAAATTTCTCATCAGCTGTTTTCGTCAATTCTTAGCTTTTCAGCTGTTTCATACTGTCCTCAACACATTCATCAGCCTTTTTGGCAGATTTCAGTTGTTTCATAGGACATCAGTACTTATCTGTTTATACTGATTTCAGTAGTTGTAACTACATCAGTAGTTTCAACTACATCAGTAGTTTGGAACAGATAAAGTACTTCAGTACTTAGAGGCATTTAGCCATCAGTAGTTATAAAAACTACTGAAGGGAAAAGGACTCATCAGTACTTATATGTGACATGGGTACCAATGATCACCAGTAATTACTACTGAAATCATCAGTAGTTGTCACTTATTCTAGCTGCAGCATACCAAGCCTTAACACCAGGTTTTGGAAAGTTGAACTATCCAAAGGCTTAGTAAAAATGTCTGCAAGCTCATCAGCACTAGGCACAAACTTAGGATCAATCAGACCTTTTTCAAAACAATCCTTATAAAATGATGTCTGATCTCTATATGTTTGGTCTTAGAGTGCTGGACTGGATTTTTGACAATGCAAAGAGCTGAAGCACTAGCCATTAACAATGGAGTCTTAGTCTCTGTAATGCCATAATCCAAAAGTTGGTTTTGAAGCCAGAGTACCTGAGAGGTGCAGCTTGCAGCAGCAATGTACTCTGCTTTAGCAGTGATGTAGCAACTGAGGTCTGTTTCTTGCTCTGCCAAGAAATCAAGCAGTGCCTAGGAATTGACATCCACCAGAAGTTGATTTCCTGGTCAACTTACACCCTGCATAGTCACTGTCAGAAAAGCAACTAATTTACCAGAATGTCCAGTAGAATACCATAAACCTAGAGATGGAGTGCCTTGCAGATATCTAAAGATCCTCTTGACTGCAATCAGATGAGACTCTTTAGGTGCAGCCTGAAATCTAGCACAAACACATGTAGCAAACATAATATCTGGTCTAGAAGCTGTTAAATACATCAAGGACCCAATCATACATCTGTAAAGTGTTTCATCAACCACTTTACCTTTCTGATCTGTATCCAGTTGTGTGGTGCTGCACATGGGGGTAGAACAGGGCTTACAGTTTTGTAAATCAAACTTTTGCAAAAGATCTTTTGTGTATTTGGACTGATGAATGAAAATTCCATCAGCCTTTTGTTTGATTTGCAACCCCAGAAAGAACTGTAATTCTCCCATGGCACTCATTTCAAACTTCTGTTGCATCAACTTTGTAAAGGCATCACACAACTTTGGATCAGAGGATGCAAAAATGATATCATCTACATAAATTTGAACAAGTAGATTATGCTGCCCAGATTTCTTAATGAATAAAGTCTTATCAATGGAGCCTCTGTAAAATTATTTTCCAGAAGAAAGTTAGATAATGTCTCATACCAGGCTCTAGGAGCTTGTTTTAACCCATAAAGAGCCTTATCAAGCTTATACACCAATTAGGATGTTTATTGTCCTCAAAGCCTGGATGTTGACATACATAACCTCTTCTTTAATTTTTCCATACAAAAATGCACTTTTGACATCCTTTGAAAAACTTTAAGGTTTTGATAAGCAGCATAAGCTAAAAACAATCGAATTGCTTCCAGTCTGGCTACAGGGGCAAAGTTTCATCATAATCAATACCTTCTTCTTGTGCAAACCCCTGAACAACCAGTCTGGCCTTGTTCTTAACAATAAGCCCATTTTCATCAGTTTTGTTCATAAACACCCATTTAGTGCCTATTGCACACTTATCTGGAGGTAGAGGAACCAGTTCCCACACTTGTTGTTTCTTGAACTGAAGAAGCTCAAGC
The DNA here is from genome assembly GCA_025506515.1 of Flaveria trinervia. NCBI lineage: Eukaryota > Viridiplantae > Streptophyta > Magnoliopsida > Asterales > Asteraceae > Flaveria > Flaveria trinervia. The sequence continues at coordinate 88,380,205 of CM046447.1, forward strand.
TGCATGGCATCAACCCATCCATTGTCCTTTAAAGCAATGTGATAATTCTTTGGCTCTTGCTGACTGATGAAGAGAGCATAGAAGCAAAAATTTGACAATTGACTTCTTATTGATACTCCAGCAGTGATATCACCAATGATTTGAGACATAGGGTGATTCTTCAGATCTTGATACACAATGAGATCTGTGCAAGTGTTTGTAGCAGGCTCAGCAGTAACAGATGGTGATGGTGACTCATTTCCTTGAAACCAATTAGTGGATGGTAATTCAAAGGAAGTTGAATTCGAAGAGATCTCATCAGCATTTGTTGTGGATGGTGCTACTGGAGCTACAGGAACATCAGGTCTAGCTGAATCAGGCAGCTGATCACTAAACCTGAAGAGGTGAGTACTGCAATCATCATCATCATCAGCAGTACCACCAGGTGGTGAACTGTTGACAGGAGCAACAGCAGGAGTTTGATAAGGAACATATTGCAGTATGTCCAAATCAAATAACTCCACAGGGCTTTGTGGAATCTTGTCCTTTGGAGATTCATTGAACTTAACATGTAGAGTTTCTTCAACCATCTTTGTTCTGCAGTTGAAGACTCTGTATGCCTTGCAAGTAGATGAATAACCAACAAAATACCCTGCATCCACCTTAGGATCAAATTTATGGAGTTGATCCTTTGGTTGAGAATAAAACAGGGACACCCGAATGCTTTGAAAAATGAAATAAGAGGAGCCAAAGATGGAGAACTTCATATGGAGTCTTCATCAACCTCTGATTTACTAAAACTCTATTTTGCACATAGCAAGTTGTGTTGACAGCTTCAGCCCAAAAGGTCAGTGGCAAACCTGAGTCAGCCAGCATGGACCTTGCCTTCAATGAGGGTCCTGTTCTTTCTCTCCACTACTCCATTTTGTTCTGGAGTCCTTGGATGCTAAACTGCTTTTTGATCCCTTTGAAAGATAGAAGTCATCAAGTGTATGATTTCTGAACTCAGTTCCATTGTCACTCCTAATACACTTGACTGGAAGGGAATACTGCTTCTCAATATACAGCACAAGTGAATAATCTTCTGAGCAGCCTCATCCTTTGAATGTAGAAAGAAAGTCCATACAAATCTGGAGTAATCATCCACAATTACCAGACAGTATTTCTTCTTTGCCATGCTCATTACTCTCACAGGACCAAATAGATCCATATGCAGTAATTGCAAGCAGGCAGTGGACTTAGGCACTTCAATAGGAGGGAATGAGACTTTGTGTTGTTTTCCTTTTAAACAGGCAGTGCAGGTTTCATCACAGTGGAACTCCTTTATTGGTAAGCCTCTGACTAAACTATTGTGGGTAAGCTGATTCATGTTTTTGAGATTAACATGACCAAGCCTTCTGTGCCACAGTTTAGATTCTTGAGAAGAGGCTTTGGAAAATAGGCAAGGATTGCCTTTGAGATCTATTTTCTTAGAAAGATCTAAGGCATACACTCTTCCTGTCCTGTTGGCTCTCAGGAGAGTGTGATCATCCAACACCTTGTCAATCAAGTGCAAAACTTTGGATGACAGAATCCTACAGTTTTGACTGGTGAAAAGAGCAACATGGCCTTTATCACACATTTGACTGACACTCAAGAGATTGTACTTGAGATTTTCCACATGATTAACATCATCAAATTTGATTTCTCCATTGGAGACAAAGCCCTTACCAATGATGTAACCCCTAGCATCATTGCCAAAAGAAACAAATCCCTTCTTTCCTTGAGAGTAGTCATGAAGAAGAGATTTGTTCCCAGTCATGTGCATAGATCCCCCACTATCTACATACTAGATGCTACTTTGGCATGTTGAAGAACCCTGCAATAATAAACAATCAGTTAGTTTTAGAGACCCAAACCTTTTTGGTTTTGGGCCTGTCTCATCAATAGATGGTAAACTAACAGGTTTATTTGAAACAACAGCCTGAGAGGAAGAAGATGGTGTAGAAGAGGAGTCCTTGGCTTGGACCTCCTTTTCTGTGGTTTCAACATAGGAGCATCTATTGGTTAACTCTACCCAACAGATGTTGAACCATCATAACCAGCTGTGTCTAATTTTGTGATAAAGCTTTCAGCTCATCAGACACATTGCCAGTGGAGTTTGATAAGTTCCTATGTTGCACCTTCTTCTTCTGAGCACCCTCAGCTGTCACCTGTTTAACCCCTTCCTTTTTGGATTTCTTTGAGGACTTAAGGGTTACAGGATTTGATGTTGCTGATACAAATATGGTCTCAAACTCAGTTTTCATTTTTACCATTTTCTCTTTATTTCTTCTTTTTGTTTGAGTTTGGAACCTCTTTTGTACCAACAATCATCTGTAAGATGATTGAACAAACCACATACTTCACATGGTTTCTTCTTCATCTTAGGTTGATCATCAACTAAAGAGGGTGAAGCAACTGAAGACTTGTTCTTCAATGCTTTGGAAGCATTGTTTGCTTTCTTAACTGCCTCTTTAGTAGGCTTCAAACTCTTTCTACTGGCAGTTTTCTTCTCTTCAGTACTGACAGTAGTTGAAGTTTGAACTTCAGGTGTTAAATCCTGCTCTCTAGTCCTTTCAGGACCTTCAGAATTAACTCCTGAGTTGATCAACTCATTAATCATGTGAGTGTCAGCATTTGAACCATCAACATCAGCTGATAGGTTCAAAGAGGGCTTGATGCTGACTGCTACTTCTGATTGTGTTGTATCAGAAGGTAGATCACATGATGTGATGGATTGGTTATCACTCTCACCATCAGATTCTACCTCTGCTCTTGGGGTAAAATCTGTAGGTGGAGCAGTGTGATTGTAACCAATTCCAAACTTCACATTTGAAGCAGATTGCTTACTAAGAAGCATTTCAAAACCTTTGCATGATTGTACCCATCTATCACACTCTACCTGGGTAACTGCAAGGGTTTCTTTGAGATCTTTGTACTTCTCTATAAGTACCTCTTCTCTAGCCTTATCATCAATTATTTGGCAATTCAGTTTATAAATCTCATCATTTTTATCTTTAAGCACAGACTCAAACTCAGCTTTGTTTTTGGAAATTGTTTGTTCTAGCTCAATGTTCTTATTAATTAAGCTACATTTGCTTCTCTAATGGAAGCAAATGCTGCTATGCATGGTTCAGAACATAATTTGGCTTTTGCCTCAGAGGATACCTGTGATACCTGTGGTGTAGAGCATTAGAAAATGATATCAGCAGACTCCAAAGCCATAAGAGCTAGATTCCCAAAAGGACTGTCACCACCATGTTGACCAGCACCTGAGAACAGTTGTTTATGACCAGACATGTCATCTGGTAAACTGCTCCAGTCAACAACTCCTGGGGTGAAGAAGCTGTGTTGTTGAGGTTGAGTTTGTTGATGAGATTGGGATGGCTGAGGTTCTGGTAGTGCATGAGGTTGTGGTGCCATAGGAACTTGAACTTGATTTGACTGTGGCATGTAATAACAAGGGTACGGATATGGCATTTGACCCTGAGGAACAAAATATGCCGGAGATTGTTGTTGAGGATGATGACTAGAAGTGACAGGATGTTGCCCTCTGTGTTGTTGACTATTGCCAGGAAAAGTCACAAAGGGTGCAGTGGAGTTAGATCCAGTTGATCTACACTCTCTTGCAAAGTGTCCAAGCCTTTGGCATTTGTGACACCTCAACTTGCTCTTGTCAAAACCAACTTTGGTTTTGCCAGAGAGTCCTGGGAATTTTCTTCCAGTTCTTTTGTAGAACTTCTGAGATCTGATATTTATCAAGGCCATTTGGCTCAAAATATTCATCTCTTCTAAGTCATCATCAGCAATCCCCTTGAGATCATCCATAATGAAGCATAAATTGTCATTATTACACCCAGTAAACTGACCATCAACACTTACAAATGCAGAATCAGAAGTGCTTGAAGAGAAATTAATATGCTCATCATACTGGCATTCAGATGAAGCATATTCTGACTCATGACCCACCAAGGCAGTGTTGCCTGGTACAAAGTCTTCAGTGAGCTTTCCAGATGAAGACAGCTTTCTCTTCTGTTCTATCTCTCTCTCAAACGTGAGCAGTTTCCCATGGAGTTGGGTGAGAGATAGTTTGTCCAAACTTGCACTGGAGCATAGGACAATAGTATATGTGTCCCATCTCTCAGGCAGTGATCTGAGAATCTGTTATTCATCTGAATATTTGTGTACTCAAGTTTGACCATTTTTAGTTCAGAGATCAAACAGAGAACCGCTCATATTGTTGAGTCAGTGTCTCACCCTTTCTATGAGAGAATGTCTCATATTGTTAGGCAAGAATTTCTCTATTATTTTCCAAGACCTCATCTGTTCCTCCAAATTGTTCTTTCAAGGCATTCCAGAGGTCATGGGCAGTTTCATGATGCATTAGCCCAGAATAGATTTCATTTGGCAGTGCCATGGCCAGAATTCCATGGGCTTTTGCATCAATTTCAAGCAACTTCTTATCCTCATCTGAGTATTGCTCCCTCCTCTTCGGAACCATTTGATTGGTTTCCGGGTTATTCACCATAGGCTTGTGTGGACCATGTACCACTGATGTCCAACAACCTGCGCTGTTAACAGACAGGTGATGGAGCATTCGTCTTTGCCATATGTTATACTCATTCCTAACCAGCATTGGTGGCTTGGTTGAGGAACCAGTATTGTGAGGATCATTGGAGGGAGTAGTCATTTTCAGTTCAAAAACAATTTAGTTCAAGCTTTTAAGACGTTTTAAACAGACCACAACAAACTCAATGAAAACCAAGAAAAGATCTCAGGATGAATGACTAGAAATACAGAAAATTCAATCTATATAACTGTTTCTTGCAAAAACAAAAGCTAATTCAATCAAACTTAGATCTTGAATAGCAGTTTCAATGATCAATTATTAGATCGATCAATGATTAACCTGCTCTGATACCATTTGACAGGATCAGCGATCACAAGTTTGATGTATTAGGATTCAAAGCAGCGGAATACGAACAAGAATTAGACAAATTGTAGCAAGAAGTCGATGCTTTTATGCATTAAGAGCACATACGGTTATAGTGAGAGAATATATTTCTGTTTCAAGGAATGTTTATAGATGTAGAATATTTCTAATCAAATCATTCATATCATTCCCGTCATTCATTCAATATTACAATAGGTGTCACTCCTTATATAGAGTGCAACAATCACTGCTGTTATCACGGAAAGTGACAACTGGCAGATCTAATACAAAAATAACTAACTCTTAACAACTACTGAAATGTTCACAACTACTGAGAACATATCAGAGTGTTAAGTACAAAATATAAAACTACTGAAACTACAACGACTGAAGAACAAGCTCTTCAGTCGTTTTACAAAACTACTGAAACATAAAACTACTGAAACTAGAAATATAAAACTACTGATATCACAACTACTGAAGAAGTACTCTTCAGCAGTTGTGACAAACTACTGAGGCTTCAGTACTTGATCTTCAGATTTTGACCTTCAGGTGTTTCATCAGCTGATGACTTCAGTAGATATCATCAGCTGATGTCTTCAGTCTTTGTCTTCAGACTTTGTACATCAGTTGTTGATCTTCAGCACTTGTAAACTCTTCAACTGTTGTACTTTAGTACTTTGGTCTTTCAGCTTCAGCACTTGTGTTCTTCAGCTGTTGTACTTCAGCACTTTAGTTCTTCAGCTGTTGAAGGCTTCACACTTGATCTTCAGTTGTTGAAGTCTTCAGCACTTGTCAAACTACTGATGAGGCTTTCAGCAGTTATTGTGATACCATGTGGGACTTAGAGGTTTTCTGATCTTGGCTCATTGGTTCTTTTGGTCCAACATTATGAAGTAGGAAGAACACCCATGTGAATCGAGAAAAGTCATCAATGATCACTAAACAATATTGTTTCTTTCCCATACTCATTACATGAGTTGGTCCAAATAGATCCATGTGAAGTAACTTCAATGGAGTATTGTTAGTGTTCACCAGCTTGGTTTTGTGAGACGATTTGTGTTGTTTTTCTTTGAGGCATGCTGAACATTGATCAATAAAGTTGAATTCTTTTTGAGGAAGACCAATGACATGGTTTCCTTTGACTAACTTGTTCATATTTGTAAAGTTAGTGTGCCCCAAACGTCTATGCCAAAGCTGTGACTCATCAAATGATACTTTAGACAAAAGACATGTTTCTTCCTTAGGTGATGCAGTTAACATGTTTAAGACATATGTATTATTCTTCCTCTGAGTCTTTAAGACAACCCATTCTTCAGGGATCTGGAATCCAAGTTTCAGAATGTAGCAGTGAGTGTTTGTAAAGTGAGTGGAATATTTTTTATCGCAGATCTGAGACACGCTTAGCAGATTGAAATTCAGTTGTTCACAGTAATTCACTCTGTCAAAGCTCAGCATCCCGTTTGTCACAGATCCTTCTCCTGTAATTCTACCACCTTCTGAATCTCCACCGAATACCACAGTAGTTCCTTGTATGTACTTGAAGTCATGAAGGAGGGAACGATCTCCAGTCATGTGTCAGGAGCATCCACTGTCTACGTACCATAGGCTATCAGACCTGTGTGAATGAACCTACAAGCAAAAAGAACTAATTAGAATGAGGAACCCAAGCCATGATGGTCTTGGGTTTCCCGTTCCTATTCATGATAATGACCTCCTGGTATTTCCCTCTGAATTGTGATTTGGATGGAGGTGTTCTGGGAGATTTTTGATGATGAATTGGTTGAGTCATCTCATCAACATCTATTGAGGATTCAGATGAATAATGAAATCGTTTGTCTCTATTTCTTTGTAAAAATTTAGCCCGAGTTTCATTATCAAAAGTGGGTTTTTTCTTAGGGAGGTCAAGTTTGTGTTTCATTGTGAGATGATTTCTTTGACCCTTCCTTGATTCCTTCAAGTTATTTCTGTCATTTGTTGATCTAGGTGTCCTAGATTGAGTATTATGAAGGTGAGTTCTAACAGAGTGCATCACAGTAGATGTTTTTGAGATGGGCTTGTGTTGGTGAATTCTCAACCCCTTCTGATTAAAGTAACAATCAATGTATTGTGATTGTTCATGTCACAGATTGAACAATAGTTGTTGAAATAGCAATTTTTGATGGAGTGATTATTCATATCACAAATAGAACAATATTGATTGAAGAAGCATTTATCTATTTTGTGATTGAACATTTCACAAATATCACAATACATTTGTTTATTTCTTGAATCAGATTTTTCCTTGTGTGACTCAATTGATATTTTCTTTTGATGGGTCACCTTCTTTTCTTTAGGTGATGAATCAGAATCAGCCCTTTTAGTAGTTTGCTTCACAACACTACTTTTGTTCAATTGTCTGGGTTGTTTCTGTTTCTTCAACCTATTTCTCACTTCTTTCTCAAACTGGTCGACATGTTCCTTGTTACAGATATCAAACCCAACTCCCTGCCTTAATCTTGACGAATAAGGGTATGATGATGTTTTATGTGTTGAACTCAGTGTTACAGTTTGTTTCTTTTGCAGTGAAACCTTTTCTGATTTGCTTGATTTTTGTGGAGATATAATCTCATTATCAGAACTACTTTCAGTAGTGGGTTTTACTGTCTTGACATATTTCTTTTTGCCTTGTAAAATAAATAGTATGAATTTCATATAAGGTACAATTACAGGGCTTGATGGTTTCATGACACTCACTGTCTTGTCTGAACACTCTTTGATTTTGATTGGGTAACCTAACTTAATTTTATCCTCATTGGTTTCAATATAAACATCAGGTTTGTTTTGAGGATTTGTCACCTGTTTCACTACAGAGTTAGGTTCCATAGTTTTAGGTTCAATTGCTTCAGAGAGTGACATAGAGTCAGGCATGACAGTGTAGTTGTCATTGTATGGTGGAGGACATGAATTATACCCAATCCCTGTCATGTCCTTTGGATTCTTTTGGGAATCAAGCATCTCTTGCATCTTGACCGAAGACATTTGAAACTTTTCAAGTTTCACTTCAGTCATAGATTGTTGAGCTTTAGATTGAGCTAACTTTTCAGTAAGTAGCTCATTCTCAGTTGCAAGAGTATACTTCTCACCATGCAGTTTTTCTATATCAGAGATGAGAGATTTAATTTTGATTTCAAATTTTTTTATTTCTCTCTTCATCATCTCTGATTTCACCTTTTCTTCTTTGATTTTATCAGCCAATTTGTGATTATGCTCTCTATACCCTTGCAATTCATTAATGTATTTTTCACTACGAAGGTTAGATTTTACCTCAGTAAGCATTGGAGATGGTCCATCATTGATGTGAGCCATAAAAGCATGATTTTGAAATTGAGGCTTGACTTCCTCTGCATACACACTCCAGTCACAAACTCCATCTTGCTTTATTACAAGAGCATTGGCTGAAGATTGACTGCTTCCATGAGCTTGACTGCTTCCATGAGCTTGATTGGTCAGTTGGGGTGGATTTTGATATGATTGGTGTTGATGATACTGCTGCTGTTGATTGTTGGAGTGAAAGCTTAAGTTAGGCTGTGAGGATGATTGGCCTGGAGAGTTCCTTCGATAGTTGTTTCTCTTGGGGGCATTGCACTCTTTTGAGAAATGGCTAGCCATGCCACAGTTAAAGCATTTCACCTTGGATTTATCATATCCAAGTTTTGTATTCTCATTCATGCTCAGCTTTCTTCCTTTTCTGAAGAATTCTTAGCTCTCATTGCAATCATGGCCATTTGCCATTGTAGATCCATTTCTTCCACATCATCTGGATCCATTTCCTCCAGATCTTCTTGAATGAGATGAGCAGAAATGAGTCTGTCACACCCCCAAACCACGGCGGTATCCCGCGGGGCGCGAACGTCGTGATTTCATAGTCACTGATCGACCACTACATGGTTTTGTAAAACATACATCTCAAATAAGTTTAAAATACATCATTGTTCAGAGTTAAATTTTGCGGAAGCAATAGTAATAAGGTAAATTGTTTCAAAACATGACAATTACGAAAATGAATGTCCCAAACAGCATGAATGGCCCTAAACATGAGATGTTCCATGCTAGCTTAACTAGGTGCATCTATCAATTACCTGAGAAAACATGCATGAAAAATGTCAACATAAAGTTGGTGAGTTCACAGGTTTTAAGTAATAGTAACTAGCGTAAGGGACCACAATACTTTTTATGATTTGATTGTTGTACATACAATGCTACAAATTATATAAGCACCACAACCGAAGCTAGACTGTAACTATAATAAATTGCCCCTACCCATGCCTACCGTAAGCATGAGTGTGAACAGGCTAATAATGCACCCGTTTAGACCTCCAGTCAAGATTAGGGTAATTAATCCGGGTGGGGGTAGTCAAACCCAATAGTACTATCCATGATTACCTCGCTTTGGGAAATAAACTAACGGTTCGATAAATGGGGACTTTATACGGTAAGTAAACAACTTATATAACATGTGAAATCATTAACAAGTAAATGTGTCCAGGAAAATAGTATTTGCATGTAATCTCCCCCAAAGGAAAATAAGTAAAATGGGGCCGTGAAACTCACCTCAATTGCACGTGTGAATACTAGCAATAGTCTGTATGTACGATTGGTCTAGGAATCGCCTAAACAAAATCACAATATATTCATGAGGTCATGATTACTAACCCTAGATGGTCATGCATAACTCATCCACAAAGTTAGTTTTGAAAATGTCACTTGACTAATTAGCCACGTCGAGTCGTAAATGTTTTATTTAGATTCTTGTCTTCATCTTTATTTTCCTAAAGATACATAATGTATTGAAGGTGTTTATATTAAGTATAATGGTATTATACTTTCCATGTGTATGGGTTTCCTTTTTTTTTTACCAAATATCTCTAAAAGTTTACTTTTATCTAAGTATAGGTTTTTGATAACATTAAGGGAATTTTTGGGTTTGGTTGTCATCCCCTTTTCATGCTACAAAGGATTTTTATAAAATCTGATACTTTTATTATATTTAGTTCTATGTCTTAGGATTCCAGAAAGGTATAGCTTGTATCCTACAACTAAGTTTAAGTGCCACTAAATGGTTCATGAAGCAACAGATGTCAGTGCAGCACTTTTCTGTACATGTCCAAGGATTTCACCTTTTTGAGGGGTCAAACCTTACATTAACAAATAGAGCCTATATTACTTTTAAACCTAACACCTTAAGCTAAGTTACCACAGAAAGAAAATCGTCATTTTATTACTTTAAGCATAACTTATGCCTCATTCTTTCTTCCCTATTTATTCTGTCAAAAATTCAGGTTCAGCACTTTAATTTGTTTGTACGTTTTGGAAGGGTTATACTCATCCATAAATTTCAAGGTTGGATGGGTTAGAAACTAGACATCCTAAAGTTAATGTTAGGCTCAAGAAAATGGTTCATTTGACCATGTTTAGGTCGAGTTATGGTCTTGAAAACACAGAACATGAATCTGCCAGAAAATGCTATACATGTTTTGTTACTTTTTAAACTTTGCTAGAGCACTTTTAGATGAGTTAGTGAATATGAACACATCATGATGGTGTATAGAAGATTAGAAACAAAGTGCTAACCTTAAACAAGCAAGGAGAAAGAGATGGTAGTCTTAAAATGCAAGGAAAAGAAGACTTGATCCTTTGAACTAAGAACCAAACAAGAAATAGGTGAAGAAGATGTTGTAGGATGCTTGGAAGCTTCAAAAATCACTTGATCTTCAACCAAAGGTACTTGAACACACAAGATTTGTAGAAAGTGAGTTGGAAATCAAATGAAGTGATGGTGATGGTTTCTTGGACGAAATTTGAAGGGATGAGAGAAGAGAAAGGAAGTTAGTGAAATGTGTAGGTAAATTGTGAATGAGTTTTTGCTTTTAACATCCACCAATTCTTGTCATATGCTTGTAAGACTTATTGAGATTTGACAACTCTTACTTCTTGGTCAAATTTGAGGAGGGAAAAGAGTGTCCAAAAGTAGAATGGAAGACATAATTCTTTAATCACTTGGAAAGTAGTTGCATCAAATGGAAACTCTTGGATTTACAAGTTAAGCAAGAATCTCTTCTTGAAAAGGAGAAAAGAAGAAAAGATAAAGTGATGGGTGGGTGGACGGTTTCAAGGGGGAAAATGGAGGTTTGGTTTTTAGTTTTTGTGTAGTATTGGGTATTTGGGTGGTATTTGTTACACTATTGGTATTTTTACATATTTTTATATTTTTACTTTTTACTTTTTAAAATGCATTAGGATATTGTAACAAATTGTATAATATCATATATATATATATAAAAATATATAAATATTGATGGTATGTTAATGATGCAGCATGTAGTTAGTAGGTCCGTTAAAAGGATTCGTTCCGGGTAAAATATTAATTTACGCGATTAGGTTTATTTATAAATTTAAGATTTTCCAGTGTATTTAATTTGGAATCTAAAATACTTTGAAACAATTTAAAGTATTTATTAGTACACATATATTAATTATCACCAATGTTCGTGTGTGCCGGTTGTATCGCATGTATAAATGGTAATTACGCCGAATCACCGATGCATGAAATGTAATGCTTGAAATTTGCAATGCATAAAAGGACTTCAATAATGTAATTTAAATTGAAAATCAATTTTATGATGTAATTATAACCAAGTCAAGGTCGGGTATTGACCTGAAATTGCCGGTTGTCACAGAGTCTTCCTCCCAAGTAGGCTTCAAAGCTTACAACAAAAGCATTGTAAGTTGCATTTTGTTCTTCTGATCTTGAGTCTTCAGGATTGGTTTGAGGAACATTATTGACTCTAGGAGTTTGAGGAGCAGCAGTGACTCTAGGAGGTTGAGATGAGGTTGAAGGATGATTGATTGGTGAAGTTGCAATGAACCCAGTATTATTCATTTGATCTCTAGATGAGATAAAATCATCCTCCTCAGTGATGAATGCATTTTCCACAGAATGAGATTCTGATGGAAATTTGTAAGCTTCAATTACTCTAGGTCCACCAAGATTTCTACTTCTTTCATCAAGTTCTAAAGCTTTAATTTTTGCTATCATGATGTCTAGAGTAGTACTCTCAAGATCAAGAGTATTTTTCAGCATGGTTACATTCTGTTTCCAGCTTTCAGGGAGACTATGAAGCATCTTTTTGTTTAATTCTTTAATTTTATAAGTGACTCCCATGATTCCAAGTCATTTACTAACTATACAAATCTGTGCAGTTGCTTAGAGATTGATTCTCCCTTGGTGTGGTAAAATGTTTCATACTGATTAACAAGCTTGTCTTTGTTGATTTCAGCCACTTCACTGCTTCCTTCACACATGATTTTGAGTGCATCCCACACAGCTTTTGCAGTTCCATACTTCTCTAGTCTTTTTAGCACATCCATCTTGAGTGCTTGAGTCAGAATTGAGTAGGCTTTAAGGTCTATCTTGATTTTCTTGTAGTCATTTTCATCTAAAGTCAGATCTTCAATGGGTATTCTAGCAGTTCTGTATATTGCAGCTTGATCTACAAACAGAGTAACAGGGATGTGTGGCCCCTTGCATATTGATATCCAGAAATCAGGATCTACACCTGTAATGTAATTCCTAAACCTGATTTTCCATTGTTTAAACTCAGATTTATGTTTAAGCATTGGAGGTTTAGGTGTATGACCAAGTTCTGAGTAGCTGTTAGAATCCATTTTAACTATGAGTTTAACTTGTATAATATAGATTTAGATGATTTTAGGATTAATTAGTCCAAGTTAGTCTAAACAGTTCCAACGGAATTCAGAAACAGATCTGTGATGATACTGAGTTTATTGAGTTTCTTGGCATTGTGAGTATTTTGATGAGTATGTGTTGATAAGAGTAACTTCTGTTGTTTACTAAGTAGAGAATATGATATACTCTACTAGCAACTCGATTACCAGATCAATCGAATTCTATTAAGTTCTTAAGCAGATCTGAAAAAGAATCGAGAGCCAAAGCTCTGATACCAATTGACTGGGGTTGAGTAAGAGTGATCTTCTTACTGTGAATCGAATATGATAACCAAGTCAATGATTGAGTGGCGGAAACAAACAATCAAAGAACATTCAATGCAAGAAAAATACTCATAAATGCTTTTGTATTGATATATGAAAGTCGATAAATTACAAAGAATAATTACACCAAAAATTCTCTATCTATCAGCCGTCACCTCATGTACGAGGTATCTATTCTATTTATAGGCAGACAAGATGTCTTTACAAAATAACTAAACTACCCCTGACCTATTACATCAAAACTAGTCTAAGTCTTCATCCGCATCTTTGATTGTTCATCCGCATTAACAAATGCAGATGAGTTAACTTGATCAACATTTCTTCACTTGATCAACTGTATTAGTATGTTGGTCATCCGCATTGGTTAATACGGATGAACAAATACTTGTGTGCATTTGTTCGGTCATACGCATTTGTCAATGCAGATGAGCAAAGTCTTGTCCGCATTTACTTTGTCTTCCGCATTAGTCAATGCGGAAGAGTAAGTACTTGTCCGCATTCATTCTTGGTCTTCCGCATTTGTCAATGCGGAAGAACAAATACTTGTCCGTATTTGTTCTATGCCTTCCGCATTGACAAATGCGGGAGACAATACTTTATTCTTCTAAGCAGATTCTTCATCCGTATTTCTTTTTGGACTTAAGGGATTTCAGCAAAACAATCATCAAATCACCCATTGAGTTGGCATGTATGATCCTTTCAAGGGTCCAATACAACCAAACCATTGTAAAATCTGAAAATATGTATATATATGCGTGTGTGAATACAAGTCCAACTTATGAATACGTAACAAACAGAAGTGCACATATGTAAACAAAACAACTTACCCATGCATCTAGTAAAGTTATATAAACATTAAAACAATAAAGTTATATATACAAAAACAACACAGATGTACATATATGTAACAATAAAGTTACGTATATGTAACAACATTCTTACATATACGTGGTTATGATAAAAATAGAATTACTTCATAGTCAACATTATCTGAAACATTTATTGCTTAAAGCTCCATTAATAATGACATATTCCCTTGTGTGATTGAATTTGAGGTGATCCCATATACACCATAAAACCCATCCATGATCTTCTCATCGTAATTTACAACATTATTGCTCTACACATACAAACCCATCAATAAATTACAATTATGTCTTTAAAAATCATACTATCATTAGAAATCAAAAGCATAAAAGATTCCTTACAAGGGAATGACGGATGGTAAACACTAAGAAGAGATAAAAATTAGTGTGTGTGTACATCTAGCTCAATTTTACAACATAGCAGTCATATGCTAGCTATAACTAGTTGAAGGTGCTTCTAATGATGATAAGCATTAGTCAGTTATTCAATCCACTTACAACTTAAGTATGTTGTACCTTATTAACAAAACCTACCCGTAAAAGCCTAATCTACACCCCAAGCTCCACTTCTTAGCAGCCTTAATCTGCGTCGTTTCCACGTCAAGTTGCCCCGATGAAACACTAATCGCGAGAGCAAGCTGCATGTGGAACTCCTTCTCGAAGAAACTAGAATCAACGGTGGAGGCGTTTAATTAGTCGTTGATGTTCTCACCGAAGGAGGACAAAATGCCTCCGGTTCCATCAACGATCGGCGACATAGGTTGAAACGAAGAAGATAAGTTCGTCGTCGTCGAAGATCGTGATGACATGTCGACGGTGGTCGATCGGTTGGTGTTATCAGTGCAACCACCCCCGATTTGAAGCTTTTGCAATAGATGTTTCATCTTTGACATCGTTGATGTGGATCGATTCACATCAAAATTGAGTGTTTCTCTCTCTAGA